>JAUZNJ010036126.1:0-11978 GCA_034780135.1 Jordanella pulchra
AGCACACCAGACTCCATTCATCTCATCAAGTCATCAGGTTAAGACTAGACTCACTGGATGAGATGAATGAAGTCTGGTGTGCCTCTGCTTGGGTGGAAAGAAAACCAGCTGCCACACGGCCCTTTCTGGAACCACTTTGAAACCTGTGGTCTAGGTGTTTACCTTCTGTTCAAGCTTTCCATCTTATCTATGGCAGGGACTGTTTTGCTCCCTCCTCTTCTTGTTTTTGGTTGTATTTTCCCTTCAATGTCTGCCTTCAAAATTGTTACGTTTTTTTTATACAAAGCAATTTAATATGCCTAAAAACGACCACTTTACAAGTATTCCAGTATCACAAGCATTTTTCCTTTATGTTCAACAAATCTACTTTAAAGAGGACTAAGATGCTTAGAGTCCATAAATAATTGGCCTGGAATGAGAAGCAGACCGCTAATTGGAAGTCCGTTGGAGTTGGACATTAGCGTGTTTGGAGGGATAAAGAGCATTTGTGCGATTATATCTGCCTGTTTGTGCATCTGCCTGCATCATGTCTCCGATTTTCTGCCGCTTGTCATTGTGCCACCTTTCCAAGAAGACGCATTGGCACGCCGGAGAGAAAGCCTGTCTAACACCCGCGCTGGTGATATTATACCGCACACGACAGCGGGACGAGCTGCCGTGACATTGATGACACAACGAGTGTCACCCCATCCGCTGCCTCTCTGCGTGCTGCTCCATGTGGGCCTTCTGGTTGTATTTTTTTTTTTTTTCACTGCCTTCTCTCCTTCTGGGATTTGATGAGGTGCAGTAATATATAAGAAATGACTTGGCGGCAACTCATCTAATATGATTTGTGTAGGAGCTCATAAAACCTGGCCAGGCGTAACTTTAAAAGAATGGAATTGGAGGACAGATTCAGCTGCCTCTGTCGCATTGCAGGCATCGTAAATGTGTTTAAAATCCGGTTCTGGGATTATCTGGGAATTTCTATCAGAGCTAATGACATCCACATCATTTTCTAATAAAATGTGTTCGTGTAAAGTGTGTCTCAGCCACTTTGAACACACAGATCTCTACCTCAAAATGTTGCCTTCAGTCTGTAGAGAGGCAATGAGGCGTCTGTCTCTCCTCCGCCTCCTTCCTGCAGTGACTGTGGAAATAAATAATAAACACATTTAATTAAAATGAAAATGCGCCGCATTCCTGTGTTAATCCTAATTTATTCGCTTTAATTGAGCTTCCATTTGTGTTGCCAATGGTTGGCAGAATTGTTAATAAATATGCCATTGTGTGTATGCCGTGAAGCATTTAGCAGAGCAAATTCTAATATACGGCAGCCCTTCACCTAACTAATCAGCTGGGGGAAAAAAAGCCTCCTCAGGGTCATAAACTTAAAGAATGCAGCAGTCACGCACACAAATGCACAAGCAACAATTAATACCTGACTAAAGGTTGATTAAGAAGACGGTGAAACTTCAAACTGACAATCAGAGGGTCCTAATTGCTTAAAGTGAGCAAAACTGTCTAATAAACTAAACAAATTTCTGATTTTATAAGGGTCTTTCAACATAAATATACTTCAAGCATTTAAAGAAAAGTGTTAAAATCAATTTTAGTAGGAAATGCACCGATTGGGTTTTTTCCTAGAGTCTCATTTTTTAAATTCCCCAGAAGAGTATAAGAAATAAAAAATGCTTTAATTCAATCAGGTACGCCAGGTGTGAATCAGCAAGATCCATAACATTTAAAAACACATTAACAGAACATGTCTGACAACATGAAACAGGTTAAAAAGTCTCATAAAAGTGTCAACCAAGAGAAATGAATTAACAGATTAACAAAAAAATGACATCTATGAATATGAACAAAGCTGCAAAGCCATTTTTGAATTTTCTATCAACAAGTTCTTAAAGACATTACAAAGTTATGAAGCTTCAGAGTAATGGCCAGTCTATCCAGTAAACCCCAAACCACATCAGACACATATGCAGTATGTCGTAAAATAACCCAGAACAACATCTAAAGGACTGCAGGCCTCGTTTGAATGATAAACAGTTAGGGTTCATGCTTCGACAATAAGAAAGAGAGTGAGCCAAAGTGGCATCAGAGGGAGCATTTTGCTACTTTTGTGAATTGCTAGATGTTATGCAGCAAATGTAGAAAAAGAACAAAACGAACCATGGATTTAGACATTGTCATCCAGAATAATGCATTGCTTGTCTGTTAACCACTTGGGCTCTGTTGATCTTGTGTTTGTCAGGACAATAATCCGAAACACAACAGCAAAGTGTACATCTGAATAGCTCAAAGAACACTACAATGGAGGTTTTGGAATGGCCTAGTCAAAGTTTGGAGTTAAATCTGATTGAGATGCTGTAGCAGGGACTTAAAAATCTCCTCTTGCTTCACCATTTTCTAATCTTTCTAATTATTATTATTCAATGCATAAGACAGAAGTAAAAGACTCATTGCCCTTGTTGCCATTTATCACAAACGCCCGATGGCAGTTATTAATGCCAAGGGTGGCACAACCATATGTATTGGTTTAGGGAGGGACTTCACATAGAAACAGGTTGAATCTGGTAGCTTTTTTGTCTTGATAAATGAAGTTATAACCCCAAGTGCTTTGGAAGAGAACTACTGGACATTTCTTCTTGTGTTTAAAATATATTTTCCATCTCATCCAAAGCTGGATAAGATGGTAAAAAAGAATCAATTTTTCTTTGCAATGATAAAAATATGGGTGTTTCTATAAGTTGCCGTCCCTCAAATATATCCTTTGATGTTTTTTGCATTATAAAATCCTTGCATTAGTAGAAAACTGCTTCCTAATGTGTTGTTTCTAGACTCAATTAGATTTTGATAACTGAGTTTGTATTTCTTAAACCTGATTTTATCATAAATTACAGACGATATATCTCTGATTGATGGCTATAAACTCATATTACTGCTGCTCTTTCCATCCCCACTTTGTCCTCTTACTTTTACTGTTCTCCTTTTTACAGAATATGATGAAAAGATGTCCTTTTCTCAAGGCAAGAATAATCTTTTTTTAAAGCAGCAGTTTAATTGCATCTTAAAAGTCTACTTCTTGTGCGTCTTTCACTGTTCTTGAACTATGCTCTTTTGTCTGTCGTGAAACCAGTGTGGAAGTAAACTCTCTCTCTACTCCTCTGTGTCTCTCTTTCTCATTAGTGGAGTTTTCCCTTCATTACCCTAATGTCATAATTTTCATCTGAGAAAATGTAATTGGGTCTTTGCTTGTCAGCGATTGTCTCGGTATTTGCTGCATGTAAAATCAAGTGAGAGTGAATTTGCACCCTGGGCGTATTTGAGCTGTCTCTCGGTGTCCCACTTGGTGAATTCAGAAAGCATGAAAGAAAATGTTGAACATGGGCATGCTTCTATCAATCCTCTCTCTCTCTAACCCCTCAATGTCCCTCCAAATCTTACTCAGTCTGATGCGGCCAAGCGAAACATCACACCTCGTGCATTTGAAACAGTGCCTATTTGAGATATCTGATTAGACTACTTGTGTTTTCTAGGGTGGAAAGCAGATACCAGCAATATATTAAAGTGGCATTGTCCTCCTCAGTGTGGCCCCAGGCGAGGCATCTGCACACATCTGCAGCTTGCAAAAACATCCCCCGTTGCCTCGTTATCTTCTCCAGAGCTACTAAGTGATTTATTTACCTGCTTGCTAAAATGTCGCTCAGGCAAGAGGACGAGGGCTGTTACGGGAGAAAAAAATATGCTGAAAGAGGTGGAGACAGAGGAATAGGATAGGCATCAGCATGAGTAAAGGTGATGAGAAATAGAAGACAGGAGGAGGCAATGAGCAAACCAATGCTGAGGCGATAATATGAGGCTGACGATGAGGGGGAGCAGGTGGAAAGACACATTCACTCGTCATTTACAAACTGACACAGCCAATGAAGGTCCGGGCGGGAGCAGGGAGTACAAAATGAAAACGACATGACTGAGACTCGGTAAAGCTGCTACGCCTTGTGAGTCACCCTCAATCAGGGGATTTTATTTGGCTAAAATAAAATCCATGCAAACCCCAAGGATGCCACTTCTCATTCATTTCAAGCTTGTCATCAATAAGAAGACATCAGCAGCTGAGGGACATCAGGTGGCAGGAGACGAAAGGTATTAGTCAACTGCACTGTGTTGCTGCTCATGTTTGAGCCCATGCATCCAGTTACATTTCCAAGGGACTAATTTAATAAATACTGGAAGGATACCTCAGTTTGAATCATTTAAAAAACTAGGTTTCAAACAGAGCCTGGAGCTTCCTGTGGACAAGCCTGGCAAGCTTTGGGAAAACATCAATTTGAAGGGGACAATAACATTATATTCAATATAAAATGCAAGCACACAGCATGTAACAACGCTGTAGATGACATAAAAATGATATTTTATAACATTGAATTATAGATGTGGAGGCTGAAGGACACAGCAGTTTCTCTTAGCAGTAAATGTACTCAAAACCAATGAAGGCCCTGGTATTTTTTTCCTAAGCAGAAATACTAGTGATCATTGTTGCTGGTTGCTTTATATGGGAACAGAACTAAAATTATAAAAATAAACCAGACCTCTGTTTATCGTTTCTACTTGCATAAGCACTGCAGCAAAGCTAGCTTCTGCACAAAATTAAGAAAGTAAAAGTTTGAGACTGTATTAAGCTAAAAGCTAAAAGATTGTTTATTAACTGCTTTATCTATTTTTCCTGAGCCAAGAACCATAGAGAGGATTAACAAACTCTGGTTAACCAGATAAGCTCATCTTAAAGAATAAATGAATGCTGGTATTAAAGTTTTTGACCCATACTTTTTGTAGTACTTTATATATTAACATAAACATATCACAACCTATTGTAAGTAGGAAAGACAATGTTTACCAATATATTAACACTAAATAAATCAACACTAACTATAAATTAATTTATAATTAATATCAATTAATTTATTTACTGTGAGACAACAAAAGCATAGAGTTGAAAAAAGTTCTGAACTTTATCTTTAGCATGCTAATGTTGCATTACAAATATGATCCTTGCCATGATCAAGCAGCATCAGTTTGATTTGAACAGTGAACTTTAGTCTATGTCTCAGACTTAGCTGGTTTTGATTTATCTTTGTTAATTGCAAACACAGAGTTTCTCTACTAAGTTTGAACATTTGTAAGTACTTCATAAAAATAAAAGTAAAGGAATCAGTAAGACGGAAAGTGAATAAAGCAGACTTGCAGCTCCAAGTTATGAAAGGTTGTTTTTTTTTTTTTTTTTTTGCTAAATATTGTAATGTTTGGCATTTTATCAGCTGAGGAAACAAGGAAATATATAAAAAAGAAAATTTAGTTCTTATGATACCCGTTTGTGTATTATTTTCACTTGCTGACATTTGTAGGAGGTGTAGTAACAGAGTGAATACAAGAAAAGTTTTTCTCTTATTTGAATCAGATTAAAACTAAAGTTTTTTGGGGGTTTTCATCGAATAAAACATGACAAAACTTTCACATTTAAAATGGCTTAAGTGTGACTGAAACTAATAAACATTTTTGTTCAAAAGAGTAAGACTAAGACAAAAAACTTGAAAGGCAAAAAACAGCACTGATTCACAGCAAAAACAGCCTGCACACACAAAGTGATACTGAGCTTGTTCAGGTTGTAAATGAATATATAAATGTTTTTTATAGGGTGCTCGTGCATTATATGTAAAAGTACTGAATAGAATAGAATAGAAAACCTTTACTCATCCCACATCGAGAACTTTTCACATAAGTAAAACTAAAATATCTAAATTAGGAGGAAAACGCACAAGAAAAATATCTACTTTTATACACAGCTGTATATAAATGTCATTAAAAGATACTTTTTGTCTAAAATTGATACACATATCGCAAAGGTGTGTAATGGATATATATTCAGGGAAAGGTGTTGTACATTTCCTAGGATTGAAACAGACCTGAAAAGACCTGTATGATTTATTACACATGTTTGTTAAAGACTCTGATGGCAAAGGGCATGAAGGACCTCTGGAAAAGCTCAGCCCTGCACTGGGGGTGTCACAGCCTGCAGCTAAAGGAGCTACTTAGAGTTTCCACAAAGTTGTAGAGGGGATGAGACACATTGTACATAATAGATGTCAGCTTTGCAAACATCCTCCTCTCACCTACCTTTTCATTGAGGTTCAGAAGGCGGTTCAGAAAACAGTTGGCTGTCCTTAGTAGTATGTTCAGTCTCTTTCTATAACACTTGGTGTTGCCACACCCTCAGCAAAACCACAGCACAAAACACTGCAGATGCTGTGCGTCATCGAAAGTTTTTAACCGCGTCCTTCACACTCTAAAAATGACTCTCTCAGTTGATAGAGGCTACTTTGACTGTTTTGTGTTCATGGATTTATCCTGTTTGTTGTTCAAACACCACAGAACTTGCTCTCCTCCACAGTCTCAATGTCCAAGTTCCCGATGTTCTCTGATTACGTTGCTGTGGACTTCCTGCATACGTCTACCACCACCTCCTTTGCCTTTGATGTGTTGAGATGATGTTTTTTTAACTTCACACCAGGAGACAAAGTCTCTTTGTAATCTTGTTTTTTCCCCTGCGATGCATAGCTTGTAATTTGTTTATCAAAACAGAAAATGTAAGATATCTGAGTTATGTCTGAACTCTGAAGGGATGAAAATGAAAGGGGAGGGAACTGTTCTCTGAAGGGGGCCACATCAGACACACAGTTGTAAGATCTCACATTCTAGGGTCTGTTGGTGAGGTAGTTATGTCCAATGGTTTTAGCTGACATTCCACACTTTCCTCTGAGCAGAATGGGCTGAAAAGTGTTGAAAGCACAGGAGAAGTCAAACAACATGACTCTCATACTGCTTCCAGGGTTGTCAAGGTTAGAGAGAGTGATCTAAGAGGCATAGTCCACCCCGATTCCCCAACTATATGCAAGCTACATAGGGTCCAGTGAAGAGTCTCTCATGTTCCGGAGGTGTTTTGGGATGATCCTTTCCAGAATTTTAATTAGGCTGGAGGTTAAGGCAGCTTGCCTTGAGTGGTTCTGCTCCCTCAAGTGCAAAGCACCTAAAATCATCCATCAGGTTCCCCAAAGCAAAGGTACCCTCCCGGGCTGAGCGTCTGTTTTACGTTTGCAAAAGCACATCCTGACACCAGTCTACATCGTTTCAGAGCAAACTGGGACTGATCCAATCAGGGACGGCTGCCTTCCTTGTTTCTATGTTCTTTTACTTCCTTCTTCAAATTGTGTTGTGAATATAGGGATTGGTGGTGAATGAACGTGCTTGTTGAGGAGGAGACATTGGACGGAGGTACAGGAGTCATTACCCTGGGCAACTGCACACATTAAAAAAATCACATCTGGCATCTAGGTTGAGATAAGCATAGAAAGTATCACAAATGAGTGTTTCTAGTAATTATGGTATATATCTTTCTGTGTATGACCAAAAATGTATTCAGTGGCAAAAACAATAGTACATTATCAGGTGCACTTTTATATAATTTTCTGTACAATCAAACACAGAGAAAACCACAACAAAACTAAACCTAAAGCTCTTTGGATAAAAAAAAAAGATCAGTATTCAACCTCTAAAACCTCTTTGATGCCTTGATGCATTTACTTCACGGAGCGTGCCCAAGGCCAGAGACACAGTTGGTAACAGGAACACATTCAGAAATGTAGTCAGCTCCATTGTACGTATAATTGTTTGCATTTCTGCCATTGTACAGCTGCTAGAAAAAAAAAAAAAAAAAAAAAAAAAAACTACCATCAAATCCAATGTAAAACTTTAGAATTTTTGGGATGTTGACAAGAAAAAGGCTTGTTTGGACCTTGATGAACAAACAGAAGAAAACTAAATCATATTTTTTATTTATAGACATTAGAACAGATATCCCTAAGGCTAATTTGTAATGAATTTTCAGAGAAGTTTTTTTGCACTCAAATTAGGGTTTTAACCAAACATTGGCTGTAGCATCAGACTGTTTTTACTTTTTTTTTTTTGTCGGTCATCAGTACGTCCACCAGAGTTTCTGATGTTGGATTAACTATTTTATAATAAAACAAAGGAAAGAAAGAAAGAAAAAAAAAAAAAAAAGAAAGAAATGTGTTGTTGAAATGGCAATAAGAAATGTTTATTTTTTTTTATCTATTTTGGATACATGACTCATTATCAGAGCTATGGCCTCTTTTTGTACTCAAACCCTGTAATATGCAGGAGAGAAGAGAAATCGCTATCCTGCTGGTGAACAAGGTTTATTAAAACTACCCAAAGGGTCTGTGCAAATATCTCGTCAAAGTTATTTCCTAAAGCTGCATTTGTTCTTGAATTAAATAAAAAGCTCACATTGAAGGTAGAATTTTGTCAATTTAACACATTCATCAAGAGTTACCACTTATGGCAGTAAATACAACTATTCTTTTTATAGGTTTTATATTTTTAGATTCGACTGTAACTGACTCTGCACCCTTCACACAAACTTGATCTAATCAGACACTTGTTACAAAAGTGGTGATTACAAGTTTCCAAAGGAAAATTGATAGATCTCACCTAACCACCAGACTGTTAGGGCTTTATAGCAGGTGCTGGTTTGCCAAGGTCAGCCCTGGGGTGCTCGAAGATATCAATGCTCTTGAGGCAGTGCTTTTATCCACAGCCAAGACTCACGCTGCTCCCTCGAGCTCTGCCCTCTCCTTATTGTGCCCCACCCCCACCCCTCTGGATCTGCAGGCTTAACTAAGTCAACCATGTAAACACCTCTCTCCCACAGCTGGAATCAGCCTCCATCGGGGCCCCTGCTTTCTTCGCCACACAGCATGCTTAGGGCATGCACCGCCAGTTTCCACTGGAAGCCAGACAGACGTTCATGGAGTGTATCCCCAACACACACAACCATCCTCTTGGGCTCGAGGGACCTTTTCCACCTCAGCATGTTGGTTTCAACCCAGAGGTTCAGTGTCATTTATACCACAAGACGACTGGCGATTTGAGGCCTTTCTTCTACGTTCCACTAACTCCATTACAGTTCATTTTAGGAAGGGAAAACTTCTCCAACGCAATCAGGGATTTTAGAACTGAAGTGCTAAACGGACCCTCTTAATGTCACCGTGGAGAAAAATGGGAAATCTCTCAATTTGGCATGAGCTACGCTGTGGCAGGAAGGCAAAAACTTGATGGAGTGGGGAGGTTTTAAGTGGCTGGAAACCTGGTGACCTTTCTCTGTTTTCTGGCGCCTTGACTCGATTGCCCTTTTGAAAATGCTAATTCCAAATGGTCCTCCAAGAAGACTCTTGGTGTGCCAAATAAAAGGCTAAAAGAAGATCACAAGCTGGGTGAGTTATGGGGATACAGCTGCAATTTTGAGAACCTGTTAAATGGGTTACAGGTATATTTAGGCAGCACCAACATTAATTTCTTGGCAAAATTTTAGAGGCTAATCTAAATACATTAATCTAATTTAACATAAATATAAAGTAGTTTATGTTTGCACTTATTAACCCCAAACCTTTTCTCCAAATGGGTACATTGTGTTAGGATTTTACATAATAGGGCATTTCAGACTCCTTTTCAGGTATTAATCTTCCTATGGCAGCGATTACAGCCACTTAATTCATGTTTTTACATCTAGTGATGGAAATTTAGGACCATTCTTAATTGGAAACATCTCAAGCTTACTAAGATAGAGATTGTCTGTGAGATGACGTTTTTATCTTAAAGATTTTCAATTTGATGTACTTCTGGACTTTAACTGTGGATGTGTTTCTATTAAAACAATCTATTATAGTTCTTGCTCTATGTTTAGTGTTGTTATATTGCTAGAGGGCAAACCTCTACCCTCAGTTTCCAGTGCCTCTATTCTACTTTTACAGTTTCAGTTTTATTACCAAACCTAGCTTTAAACTTCAGGCCAAACTATATTTTTGAAATTTCCACTGTAATTGTTTGGTCTTCATACTGCTTTGTTTGACATACAGGTCAATATTATTCTATATGTTACTTCTGAATTCAGTTGTTTTGAGCTGTTTTTGATTATGTATTAGAGTACAGGAAGGCTGTACATTTGTGTTGGTCTATCAAAAAAAAATTCCAAACAAGCACATAGAGTTTTGTGGCTTTTAAAATGACTAAAAAGTAAAGGGGGCATAAATATTGCAAGGCGGTAGAAGTCACCATTTTAAGACAGAGCATCAATTTTTTGGCACCTGCCAGATGGAGGAAATAACAAAAAACTGTTAGTTTCTTAAGCTGCACAAGTACACATGAAGAGCAACTTAATTATTTGCAATTTCCTTCATTCAATGGGCCGCAGAGGTGTGCAAAAAGCAATGGAAAGCATAATTATCTTAATGGAAGACTGAGATGCATGCCCTTTGTAACACAAGCACCTCTTAACAACCAAATCAATAGCACGCTATGGCTGTGCCCTCAGCCCAGGAGTGGATCACCCCCATCTCCACTATTGAGCACTGATGATCATAATAAGCAGCTTTGATGCGATTCACATCGCCACAAATAATGAGGCATCCTCGTCCTAGAGAACACTATATTAGCTTTCTGCTTCTCTCTCACTCAGCAAAGTTCATCCTAAATGCAGCTTAACAAGTTTCTCTTCAAGCCTCTCCAGGGCGTTGAATCCCACTCATTTACTTCCTCCCTTTCTCTTTGCTTCCCTTGCATGTTGAGTGGCATTTTTCAGAAGATTAATTAACAATCATTGCTTCATAAAGAACTCAGTTTGGCAGCTTGATGGGAACAGAAATAGAACAGAATCTGATGGCTGTGTTGCAGGAAAAAAACCTCCCAGCAGTTTTAAGATGGCCGCCATGCATGTGGAAAGATGTGGAGCCTCTGTGAAGGCTACACACAATGCCTGGCAACAACATTTACACATGTAAAAATGTAGCATGTATTTGTGTTTGGGGTCTAGGTTACTAAATAAAATCATGAGCAATCAGCTGTAGTTTTGATCGCCAGATGGTTTAGTGGTAAAATTGTGGAGAAATTAAAAGCAAAAGTAGGGTTATGTAATGAAAAGTATGGCACATAGCTGTCAACCTATACTGACAAATTGAACAGGTAGAGTATTACACAGAGAAGAAAGGGGTTTATAAACCCTAGAAGAGCTGCAGAGATCTACGACTTAAATGGGATACTCTGAAAACATCTGGCCTATAGAAGCCGTGCAGCTTATGTCAGCCAATCCTCCTCCTTGGACGGCAAAAGAAACCCCTTCATATGGACAACACAATCAGGAACTATTCCTGTTTTTCCCCATATTACCTTGAAGACACCAACAAAAAATGCCAATCTCTTGCTCAGCATTTAGCATATGGGTGTAGCAACCTACTGTACAAGGAAGAAAAGTTCCTTAAAGACCCAAAAAGGCGAGCGAGATGCCAGAGCTGCGAACCAACTACACCCTAAAGAATTTGCTAAAATCTCTTCTTTAATGGTTGTTATGCTCAAATTATTGGTAAAAAGATTGTTATCATTTAGACAGAAAAATGTGAAAATTGCTCCTGATGCTGGTCAAAGACAAGTGGAAAGTTTCATCTTTTAACAGGGATACAGACATCTACACTTTTATAAGCCTTCAGTGCTTTTTCTGAAAAGTAAGATTGGCGAGTCACCAAAAAACCTTTTAAGTCATGGTAAGCAAAGTAGGGGATGTCTGAAGGATGGCAGTCTTGAATCGGCAAAAACAATTTAACAAGCAAATTATAGTGATCCTGTACTTCTCTTTGCAATGTAGCGCTGTAGACTGGGAATCCCTGATGTAAGGAAAATGGCAAAGATATGGAAAAAAATGCTCTCATTAGATGAGACCAATACTGAATTATCTGGGCTGCAAAGAAGACGTTGGGGCAAACATTTTATGGTGGTTAGGGATGGGAATCGAGAACTGGTTCCTGTTCAGAATTGGTTCCGTGTGCTCCGATTCCGTGGCATCGTTTGGCAGCTTGCTTAACGATTCT
>JAUZNJ010036127.1:0-11978 GCA_034780135.1 Jordanella pulchra
TGTTTCAGTGCTATGATGAGCTCTAAAACCTGACTGAAACTCTTCAGAAAGTTCATTTTGGAGTAAGTGGTCACACAATTGTTTAGGAACTATATTTAAAGAATTTTAGATCAGAAAGGATGATTAGAAATAGGTCTATAATTGACAGAAGAAATACTTCCTTAAATAACTTGGTTGGAACTGGATCTAACATACAAATTGAAGGCTTAGATGAAGATAGCAGTTTTGCTAACTCTGAAAGTTCAACTGGATCAAAACAGTCCAAACTAAGTTCGGATTCTTTAGTTACCTCCGATGCTGCCTCTCCTTCCACATGGGTAACATTAATGTTCAAGCATTTTTTAGATGAAAGGAAATGTCAAAGAAGGGATGAAGGCTGAAAAGAGGTTGAAATACAGCAGTCACATTTTGGAAACATAAGATTTATCCACTTCTACCGTGACGGTAGAGTCTACAAACCATAGCAGGTTCTCAGTACGTTCTCAACAGGTTCTCAGCAGGCCAGGGTGCTGAACGGTGCTTCCAGCCATTAGGTCACTCTGAGCTTGATGTTTCCGCTTTGTTTTTGTTTCTTTTACTGTGAAGCCATAAACCTAATGAGATTGGCCATAGATCCTGGCTGTGGGGAACATGTCGATACCTGCCGATCCTCCTAGATTGGTTTACAGTAACTATCGATTGGTTTACTGCTCATATTCATGGGACAAAGCGCCATCTGTTCTGGAGTTTAATCATCCTCACACCTACAACAACTTATCCAATTAACAGAGGAGGGGGTGGGGGTTGATGGAGGTGATGTGCTGCTGCATCCATCTAAGGGCCACGTTGAGGCATGCAGACTAACACATCTCCATGCATGAGAGAAGACGAGAACACTAGAAGCCTGTCCAGCAGCAGGTGGGGATGTTCTGATGAAGCATCAATAACTTAGAAGAACAGATTCCTGCATGTGAAACACAGAATCCCTCCTGAAAACACTTTGTGCTGCTATCTGAGTGAAAACACCCATCATGGTGCCTCACAGTGCTGCTACGTTAGCTGTCATCAAACACGATCAGTTTAACAATTGAAGCTGAGGTGGAGGCAATGTGATGCTGATTGGCTGAGGAGCTATAAATTTAGGCTTTCACAGAGACGGTGGAAATCCATGGAAACAATAGAAAGTAGAACAGAAACAACTCGTTATTCAACCTAAATGAGCACATTGCTTTTAGATTAAGGTAAAAACACTCATGTTGATATCAATGACGGCCATCTTTACTTTGAGTCTTTTTTTGAGGGAAACATCATCCAACTTTAACAAGCTACAGAGATTTAAAAAACCAAAAATAAATAGATAGAAAAATAAAAGCCTGAGTAATGCTCTTTCTATCTAACTCCTTCTACAGGTATCCTACCAAGATGGAGACTGTCCGAGGCATAACTTCCATATCTGCCTTTGTGTGATCGATTCCTTCACTTGGTTTGCTGTTAGTTAAACACAGAAGGCCGAACAGTTTACCTGCATTTCTTTTGTTCTGAAAGGGTTTCATCTTTAGCTTAAAGTGTTCCCTTATTATCAGTAATAATCACATCTACATCAACGTATATCAGCCGAGTGTCGTTCAGGTGGCGTAGATCAGTCCTTGTCATTAATCAGTTTATTAATCAACAAATTTATACTAAAGCTTTAATATTTGAGCATCTAACTCTCAGCTGTATTTCAAGGTTAGATAACTGAGTCCCCCCCCCAGGGGAAAAATGCTTCTCTGCTTCTGTTCTGCTTCTCTGTCAAAATCAAATTTCTCTCCTTTTCACCTTAAAGGCTCCTCTGCTCCACCAGATCCGCGGCGTTGCTCCGCTTCTACAGCTGCTGATGTCATCCTGATGTCTCAGCGCCATCTTTCTCGTTGTCCGAGGCAGAACCTTCTTTATTACAGCAGAATGTTTGAGAACATCTGCTGTTAGAGAAAGTAAGAGAACATGTATACAAAATAAAACCAATTCTATGATGTTCTCTTAATACCATGGAACCTGTTGTCCTCTTCCTCCTCATCAACCTCACAAATTCTCTGCTTTGAGTCGTTTTCCTGTGCAGGCGTAACTTCAGCCATAGCAGACAAGTTCAGCAGCTCAGCTTCTCCCCAAGTATAACTATCAGAACTATCTTCTTCTAGTTTTTTCCTCCTTGAGAAAAAGATCACATCTCTGGTTTCTTGAAGGTAACAAGCTTTAGTTTAGGTGTGTTTATCTTCTTCTGGTCTGGATATTTGACCACTCATCTGGTTCAGAACTGGTAGAGTTGATTTAAACTAGTTTTTAGCCACAGCCAGTTTGAGTTTGGATGATCAGATAAATCGCCATTAGTTCAACTAAATAAGGTTTGATCTGTTTTAGTAACGAGGGTCTTTAGCAGCAGCAGCTCAGAAGGTTGATCTATCTGTTTGAAAAGGCATTGCATAGGTCACATT
Organism: Jordanella pulchra; assembly: GCA_034780135.1. NCBI lineage: Eukaryota > Metazoa > Chordata > Actinopteri > Cyprinodontiformes > Cyprinodontidae > Jordanella > Jordanella pulchra. Next base: position 2,451 of record JAUZNJ010036127.1, read on the forward strand.
TAGAAGCATAAATGGTTGAGAAGAGAGAAGCTTTTCTATTTTTCGGAATGTTTTCACTTGTGAACTGCCTTCACAACAGAACAATGCACTTCAGCCAGTCCTTCACTGATTAATGGGCTCGAAGCTCCTTCCTGATGTGTTTTTCTTGACATTCTCCAGAACAGGAGCATTAGCCCCTTTGAGGTCAGATCAGTAATCATTATCTTCTACATTGAGGTTGAACGACCTGAATGGAGAGCATGGTGTGGAATAAATAAGATGCTTCTTTCTGTCTGGAAAGGGAGTTTTTCCTCTCCACAGTTGCTACCTTCATGCTTGGTGTTAGGGACTGCTGTTGAATTAATGATTCGATACAATCAGCTGGTTTTCCTTAGATAGAAAACGTTTAACTAATCTTAGAGGTTCCGGTTCCACTCTTTAGGAAGATGGCTGCTTAATTTGTGAGCTCCCCGACGGGTTGTCCTAATATTTATTTTTATTTTTTCGAAAATAGTGGAGAAAGGGGTTACTATTAGGAGTAGGGTAAGCACAGCTGTGACGGATGACGACCCTGAATTGAGCCGAAGTAGTGTGTGGCGCTCACCGAGCACCCTCCCACATGATGGTGAGGATATTCCAGAAGCTAGCTTAAAAAATATTCTCAGAAAAGACAACAGGAGGCAACTTTCAGACATTGAAATGAGATTAAAAGAGCTAAAGACAGACTGGACGAGGTGGAAGAGAAGATTAATGAAATGGAGAATATATACTTCAGGTAGCATTGGTACTAGTTAAGAAGCTAACGCATAGCCAAGCTAATCTCGAGGCGAAGCTGACTGATCAGGAGGGGAGAGCGAGGAGAACCAACCTGAGGATTTATGGCATACCTGAAGAAAAAGGGGGGACTGATATTATTGCTTTCATTGACAACTTAATAAAAAGCACACTCAATTTTGATCATGACAAAAGACCTCGGGATCAAACGGGCTCACCAAGCACTGGCACCGAAGCCGAAACACCAGAATATCAAGCCCCGGTCCATTGTACTCCAGTACAGAAGTTACCGGACCAAAGAAGATGATCTCCGGAACATTTGTTAGAAAAAAGAAGGGCTTTGTGACGGTGTCCGCTTTTACGTGGGTCATGATTTCCCTGTTGAGGTGTTGAAGAAACGTAGTGAATATGCAGATGCAAAAAAAGTTTTGAAAGCAAATAAAATAAAATTCTAGACACCTTATTAAAACAGAGATGACGCTCACAGACGTGAAAGTGGTAAAGTATGACGATCTTCACCCTGAGACACAGTTAAGCCTCACCCCTCCTAATCAAAGTTCTACAGCGCTTCTCTATTTAGAAATGTTGGGACTCGTGAATCTTCAGTTTGTATATTTTATTTTATTTAGACATTGACTGACATGTCACTCTGTAGGGCCCCATAGGGGCACATTCCCTAACGGGCGCTTTGACTTCACAAGGCCCCACAAGGCTCCACTTAAACGTGCCTCTACGTGGGAAAACACAAATGTTTGCTTTTTTAACGTTCTGTTCATAATTGTTCTTTTCTTCCTGTTGTACTTTTCTTGTTTGTTCGGAGATATGATTGTATATAACCATTTCAAAGATACCGTAGAGAATGCTAAATATTCTAAATAAGCAAGAAATTTAAATTATTTCTTTTAATGTTAAAGGGATCCTAAACCCTGCAAAAAGTTGTCAAGTATTGTCCAAAATGAAGAAGGAAAATGGACAGGTGGTACTTTTACAAGACACACACCTCAACCCAAGTGAACATGAAAAATTAAAAAGGATGGGCTTCTCAAAAGTATATTACTCATCTTATAAGAATGGGGGCAGGAGAGGGGTGGCAATATTAATATCACAAAAAAATCTTTTTGAATCGGTCTCAAAGGTCGTAGACAAAGAGGGAAGATTTATAGTAGTAACAGGCAAAGTTAATGATATATTAATAAGCTTTTGTAATATTTATACTCCTCCTGGGAGTGACTTTGCCTTTTACAGAAGGATGTTTGATTTAATGATAGAGGCTAAAGGCATTACGATTTGTGGCGGAGGCTGGAACATTCGTTTAAACCCAAAACTGGACTCATCAAAAACTTCAATTACAGCACCCTTACATAAAAAGATTAATGCTCTTATGTGTGAGCTTGGCATTTTAGACCTTTGGAGAGACTTTAACTCATCAGGTCGAGATTATACATTCTACTCATCTCCCTACCTACTGAAGAATAGATTAGAATAGATATAAAATAGAATAGAAGAATATAATAGAAGAATAGATTGTCTTTGTTTTTAAGAGAGATGGAGAAATAATACAAAATTGTGATATTGGACGCATTGACTTGTCTGATCATGCCCCACTCTCCTGTGTTGTACATATCGTTGACAGTCCAGGAAAAACATTATGGAGGTTCAGTACAAGCATTTCAAATAGCCCACAGTTTAAAACTCAGATGGCAAATGAAATACAAATGTTCTTAAAAGAAAATAAATAATGGGGAGGTTAATACAGCTATAGTATGGGATACATTAAAAGAGGTTGTCAGGGGAAAAATTATATCTATTTGCTCTTATAAAAGAAAAAGAAACAACTAAGACTAATTGACCTCAATAACCAACACAAACACAGCACAAAAAGGAATAAAAAATAGACTTGATTATGACCATAAAGAAAATCAGGAATGAAATAAATATACTGTACTGAAAGGAAATTGAAAAAAAGGATTATTCACAAAACAGAAATACTATGAGGCAAGCTCAAAATCAATGAAACTTTTCGCAAAAAGGCTCCAAAAGCAACAAGCTGACAACACCATATACAGTATAAGGTAAGGTTTCCAAAATTACACTATATAAACAACAGGAAATACAGCAAGCATTTAAAAGTTTTTATAGAGTTTTGTACACACAACAACAATTAGAAGATGAGCAACAAATTATTCTGTTTTTAAGTACTCTGAAATTGCCAGTAATGAGAGAACAAAAAAATAAAATACTAACTGGACCAGTGATTTGTCAAGAATTGAATAAAGACATCTCCAATCTTAAAGCTTGCAAATCCCCTGGACCAGATGGTTTGCCATCAGAATGGTATAAAGCCTTTCGCCAGGAATTAATGCCAAGCCTACTCAGAGCCTGTAACACAACTTTGGAAGGTGTGATGCTGCCATCTTGGAATTAGGTTGTGATCTCAATAATCCCTAAAAAGAGTAAAGATAAATTAAATTGTGGATAGTACCAAGCAATTTCTGTGTTAAATAATGATTATAAAATTTCCGCCGCTATAATTGCCAAAAGATTAGATAGGATTCTTCCTGAACTCATACATAATGACCAGACCGGATTTATCTCAAAAAGAAAAACTCATGACAATATTAGACGGTCACTTCACATAATAAACCATATTCAGCAGAACAAGATGGAATCATTATTTATCAGCCTTGATGCGGAAAATACTTTCGATTCGCTGAGCTGGCCTTTTTTACGTAATGTGTTAAAATGATTCGGCATAGATTAAAAATTTCTTAAAATAATTAATACAATTACAATACAATAATTAATACAATTTATAATAAACCAAGGTCGTCCTCTGTCGCCATTACTCTTCACCCTTTATATAGAACCTCTTGCACAATAAATAAGACAAACAGACAGCATCCAGGGAATCCGTGTAAATGAAGAAGCAACAAGGTGGCATTATACGCTGATGATGTATTGGTCTATTTAAGCCACCACTCTCAATCAGTTACTGAATTAATGAACCTCTTACAGAAATCTGGAAGATACGCGGGATATAAACTAAACATACAAAAAACACTAATTCTCTCTTTCCATTACTGTCCTCCAATCCAGATAAGAGAGCAATTCTGCTTTAAATGGAACCATAATTCATTGTAATACCTGGGAATAAAATGATCAAGTACAATTGATACACTCTTTGATTTAAATAATTGTCCTCTCATGACACAAATTAAAGAAGATATCAGTTGGTGGAACTCGATTTCTTTTCTTAGCCTTAGCCATCGAGTTGACGCGGTAAAAATGAACATTTTGCCTTAATTTCTGAATCCATTTCAAGCACTTCCAGTTAAAATTTCCCCCCAAATGTTTCTCTGACCTAAATACAATAATCTCGAGATTTATTTGGCAAGAAAAAAAAAGCTCACAGTCAAATTCCAAACTTTACAACATCTTCCAAAGGGAAGATGGAGGGTTGGCTCTTCCACACTTTAAAAATTACTTCTATGCAACACAGATTAAGCCCTTGATAAATATCTGCACTTCAACATATAAGTCTAGATGGAAAGATATCAAACTTTCCTATACGAAAACATCCCCGACACAAGTTGTAATACCTCAACAAAATCTAGGAGGATTCATAGATGTTGGAAAAAATCTGAAAGGACCACAAGCTGGAATTGAACCGGAGTCGCACGTGTCGAGGACTAAGGTCTCCATACATGGGTCGTGTGCACAAACCGCTGCACCACCTGCACGCCCTTTACCCTGGTTTTTAACCTAACAAAATGGATCATCAATTCAAACCATGGACCACAAAAGGAATAACAACCTTTTCCTCTTTAACTGAAAAAGGCACATTTAAAGACTTTGAATATCTGAAAAGAAAGTATGGTCTTGAAAAAAGTGATTTTTATAGATATCTTCAAATTCGGAATTATTTTGACCATAACATAAGAAACAAAACAAGCTTAGCGGAGCCAATTCTAAAGTTATTCATAGATGCTTATCAAAATGTTTCAAATACAGGAGTTATTTCCAAAATCTTTAAAGGTATTTTGAATAAGAAACAACACACAACTGAGTATATAAAAGGAAAATTGGAGAAAGAGGGAAATATTCCAATATCAAATAAAGAATGGCTCGATATGTGGAAATTTACATGGAGATACACAAACTCTCAAGGAATTTGGTTTGAGGTCTAATGTACATTTTTTTTGTCACACCAAAGCAGAAATCACATTTTGTGGAAAGTAAATGTTGGAGACAGTGTGGATGTCAGGAAGCTGACCATTGGCATATTGAGTATAGATTTATCCATGCATTTTACTTCACTATTTCTAGCAGTTGTTAGTTTTTATGCAAGAAGTGATAAATATTTATCTGGCATACTGATCTCAGCCTGTAAAAACGCTGTCACTCGAAAATGGTTACTCCCAGAATCCCCCACGGTACAAGAATGGATCAACATTGTGATTGATCTTTACACTATGGAAATAATTACTTTTAGTTTACATTTGCAGAAGGACATTTTTGTTGAATATTGGAAAAAATGGGTTAAATTTGTGAAATCTCTACAAGTGGAATTTGCAGAGGAAACAATTTCAGGACCCTAAGATGCTGTCTAGTCTTGGAGTTTTAAATCTGTTATCTACTTGTTTTAAACTGCGGTACCTTTCTGTTCAAATCTCTCTATGTTTAGACCAATAGGTATTTTTCTTTTCTCACATTGTCGCTCCCATATTTTATTGTTTTCTGTTCCCAATGTTTAAAACAGAGGGAAATCATATCTATATCTTTTAGCAGGTCTAGAAGTCCTGGAATTAAAGACTAGACAAGATCCTCTGGATGAAATCCTCCATCAGAGAAGCAGAAATACATCTGATCAATAAGGCTCAAAGCTAACAGTAGCTTTCTGCCAGCTGCTGCTTATTGAACAAAAAATGACTCAAGTCAAAAGTTAAAGAATGCTGCTTTAATCAGACTCCTCCACTGTAACCTTTGATGCTAATCTGTTTGGGAGTTAATATTCTCCCTCCTGCTTTCAATGATGTGTTTCGGTCCTCAGTAACCTGAGAGATAGAAGCGTTTAGGAGGATGAAATAATCATAGATGGAGGTAGAACCCCTGTGTAGAGCTACAGAAAGCCCTTAACAAGTTTTCATTAAAAGCTCTCCCCCTCCAACACCCACAAGCCCCATCTTCAGCAGAACGAGGCCGTTCAAAGTGAAGTGGCGGTTCCTGACCTCAAACAGCCCAGTGTGGTGTTTTGTTTCTAGAAGTGAGAGGTGTTTGCATAAATCAGAGCATAGCTGTCATCTGTTCTTCACACCACCAGCTACAGTCAGCCATTGTTATTTGTTAAAAGTCAAGAGCAGCTATAGAGGGTTTTCATCGGGGATAACTATTTATATGAACACATGAATAACTCCGTAGATAAAACATCACTTGACGGTTGTTCAGACATGACTTTCTTATTGGATTTTGGATGCGCTAGGAATGATTCACTCAAAGTGATTTTTTTTTTTTTTTTTTACAATAGTTGCACCTCTCATCCGCCCTTCAGAGAACAACAACACATTTAACACCCTGACAAGAACAAAAGACTGAATCACCTTTGGCTCGTTTCTCACAAGTGACTGCATTGAGCTCTGACTATAGGAATCTCCATCAGGACGGTCCAGATGGGACAAGTCAGCTTTAAATGCTCACTCAGCGGCAGTGAGTTATAGATCTCACCTCACACCAATGCTGTGGGGACTGTTCCACTGAACGTGAAACAACTCGGACCCGTCAGAGGGTCTGTATCAGCTGGCAGCTTTAATGTACACTTCCTTCGTTAAAGTCAGACACAAGATGGTATTTCACTGGATTCCTGCCTATTCAGGGAAATGGAACTCCATCCTCTGAGTGTAATGCAGGTAACTAACCGGTCCAGCTATCGGTTTTATTTATCTGCTGCGTGATGCCAAGAGGGCAGCAAGTGTCGGAGAAAAGAAGCTTTCCAAGTTTGTGTCTCCGTCTCTGCATAGGCGCTCAACAAGCCAACTACAGAAGGGAAGGACCCCTAGCTTTCTTGCTCAATACATGAGCAGAGCTTTTGTCCGTTCATCAGTCTATGACTCAACAGACCTTCTGTAATAATACCTGAACAGTGTTGGACTGTGCTCACCACCCAACACTGTGCAGGACGCTTAGCATTTGCCAAAGAATGCCAGGATTGTCTAATTTGCCACTAGTGCCCTGTGCTCTTCACAGATGAAAGGAGGTTCGCACTGAACATATGTGACAGAGTGGAAACACAGTGGCGAGCGATCTGCTGTCTGCAGCATGCTTTAGCATGACTGGTTTGGCAGTGGGTCAGTGATGGTGTGGGATGGCATTTCTTTGGAGGGCCACACAGCTCTCCATGTGCTTGCTAGAAGTAGCATGACTGCCAGTAGGCACCGAGATGAGATCCTCAGGCCCCTTGTGAGACCATATACTGGTGCAGTTGGCCCTGGGTTCTTCCGAATGCAAGGCTAGACTTCATGTGGCGGGAGTGTGTCAGCTGTTCTTGCAAGATAAATGCAACGAGGCTATGGACTGGCCCGCCCGTTCATCAGTCCTGAATCTGATTGAGCACATCTGGGACATCATGTTTCTATCCATCCACCAATGCCACATTGCATCACAGGGGTTGTAGGATACTTTAATCCAGGTCTGGGAGGAGATTCCTCAGGAGACCATCCTCCACCTTATCAGTAGCATGACCAGATGTTGTAGGGAGGTCATACAGGCAGATGGAGGCCACATACAATACTGAGCCTCATTTCAACCTGTTTAAAAGACGCTACATCAAAGTTGGATCAGCCTCTGTTGTTTGTGGTAGAGGCCCCGGTGGCCCCTGTGTACAGCAGCCAGGCTGCTGTCAGTGAGCCACAGAGTAGCTGTGGCTACTCTGTGGCTCACCACCATCAGTGTGTGACTCAATCACTGAATGTAAAGTGCTTTGATCAAGTCTCCTGACTTCAAAAACCACAATATAAGTACAGACCATTAACCATACTTTTTAAATTAAATCTCTTAAAGTTGGTATTGAAAACATATATGAATATGTTCCACTAAATATCTCTATAGGTTTTTGGTCTTAAAAAATTACTAAGCCAATGAAGTATGCAGGGAAGGTACAACCACATAATTTCACCAAGTTCCCCAACAGTTTCTATCATCTTTTGTTGGACATGGAGACAGTTATTGTTGAACAATGGACTTTACCCCCAGTGAACTGATTTTAAAATCATCATCAACACAGGCAGAGATGGTCAGGGTGGATAAAACTCACCTGGATCAACGAGAAATTGTTCATCCTCAACTTTTCTAGAAGACACGTGTTTCTGATTTTTTTGTTTTAGCACAGTGAAAATATGCAGCGCACAACTTTTAGATTTTAATTTGCAAACATTTTTGTTTTTAAGAGCTCATTAGACTTTCCAGTTATACAGGTCCAGGGTCCCTCCCCACCTTTTGAAGACAGCCTGAATGACTCCACATCAGCCATGAATTCGATCCCCTTTTTTAAAGCGATGATGTAAAGGACAAACCCCCAGACACTGTCAATCACAGTTAGATGGGAAATATGCAGCAGCTCTCCATGGGGTGGGTGGAGTCTGTTCCATAACTGTAAATGATGAGCCGTTTTTGTGAATAAGCTTTTCTTCACAAGATCCTCCTGGTTCACTCCAAGGATTTTATCCTGTCCAGTCAGAAAGAAAAACCGCTGAAGGCCAATCAGGATAATACGTCCAAAGGTACTTCCACTTTTGGCAGGAGGTGTTGTGAGATAAACAGATTCACCTTTGAGTTGCCAGTTAGTCTTTCACAGCACAATTATCATCCAGAGCACGATTTCAGTTTGCATTTTTGGTAAAGCTTAATCACATTTCCTTGTCCTAACATTTCTTCATATTTGTAAATGTTCTTATGCAGAGTTTAGTGAGTGCTTTTGGATTAAAAGTCTTGAGGATATTTCAGATATTATTTTTTATGAATCAGACTTGTATAAATCCTTTTTAACTTGCTTTTAAACAAAAAGCAAATTGTTCTAGCACCATACCTTGAAAACTGTCAATAGATTTCCTCCTATTTTCCAGATCAGGTAACAACCTTTGAACTCATTCACTCTGTTTGCTGTGTATCAATAATTTTAGTTTCCCTAAAATTATTCTTCCTAGAATAACTTAAGAGAATTATCTAAAAAGATATATAATTAGATAAAAATGTTTAAATTGAGGCACTGCCTAATTATCAGGAGCCAAACCTCTCTGTGTCTGTCAGTTTTGTTTTATGGATTGGTGCCATGGTATTCCTAAACATTAAGTCCCACCCAAACATATGCAGGACACAGAAAACTAATTTCCAATTAGAAATGATTGTAAATAAGTTCTCCCCATATTGCTACATAAAAAAAAAAAAACATTTTTCACATAATCATTCAAGTTGAAAAATGACTTTCCCTGTCTGCCTACTACTAAGCTCATGGCCTTGCACAAAAGTGATCATACACATTCCACACACAATTGTATTTTTAAAAACAAATTGTACACCCACACATTTATTAAATGCTAAATTAAATTATATTCACTTTATTTACTTAGGACCAATTCATTCTGTTCCATCCATCCATCCATCCATCCATCCATCCATCCATCCATCCATCCATCCATCCATCCATCCATCTCTCTGTCTGTCTCTCTGTCTGTCTCTCTGTCTGTCTCTCTGTCTGTCTGTCAAGTTTTCTATCGCCCACTGTAG
>JAUZNJ010036128.1:0-11977 GCA_034780135.1 Jordanella pulchra
GATAGATAGATAGATAGATAGATAGATAGATAGATAGATAGATAGATAGATAGATAGATAGATAGATAGATACTTTTTTACGACTTTGACTGTCATGTAAAACACAAACCTTAACTTTTACAATTTACAGTAAATGTTCTTGTGTTAACATCACACATTTTAGTTAGAGTTCACAAAACCTCCAATGGCTGTTGGAGAAAATCTATGTATCTTGTTTAGTGCAGCTGTTTGCATTGACCTATTGACTGTTCAGTATATACTTATCCTGAAGAAACGCACAAGATACTATAACTCCTAAACAGAGGATATGTATGCTCTGCAAAAGCATACATTTGTTCTTTCTCACATGACTAGAAGAACAAAATGATCTTATTCTGTTTTTGCAGCTTTGGTTTCTTGTGGTTTCTTGAGTGGTCTCTAATGAATTTGAAGGTTGTGTGCTGCAGCGATAGAGATACAGTAGCTATATGAGAACATGTTTGGAGTCCTGTGGCTTTTTTATCTAGCAAAGTATGCATCAGCCTTAGGGGTTGAGTTGCCTTTGTTTAATATCATTCTTGTGTTTTGTTTTTCTTCTTTTTACTAAGTAGATCTTTGTTTCAATGTTTTATTCTGTGTGTCTGATCATGTGTTTCTCTCGTTTCCATTAGGAATGCCGGAGAAGGAGAGTATAAGCAACAATTCATTTGTTTCGATGTCCAGCCATCCAAATAAGGTGCTTCTTATGCTAGCAGAACACAATAAGTGTTACTGTACCTTCATTGCTTATAGTCACCCCTTGTAAAAACACAATTGTTTATTTAAGCAGCAAAATTTTGAATCAAAAAATATTGTCATGTTTGCTGGTTATTAGTGAGCAAAATGCAGACAGCAGACTTGCTGAACCTAAAAGTTATAATAATGAAATAAAGAAAACTTACATGCAGGAAAAACAGCTCTTAAAATAAGGGCAGAAATGTAGTCAGTGATTGAGTGAGTAGCAAAATAATTAGCAGTAAAACAAAAGAATCCATCAATAAACAATAACCGTCAGTGAGCTTAAGTATTGAGGGCAGGGAGGAGAACGGCATGGAGTGCAAGTAAGTAAATCAGGGGGGATGTGGAGCAGCTAAGAGAGATGTAAAGCAGGGAGACTAAGGAAGGAAAACTAGTTGAAATGAATGGTGCTGAACTCCAATAAACTACTAAATCAAGGGTGAATGAATAACAGAGATCCAAGAGAAATCGTTTCAAATGTAGATATAACAGAACAGAAAAATAGATAAAGAAACTAAACACAAAAGAATTAAAGAATGTAGCAAAAACAACAATAATGCATCCTTCGCTTCAGCTCCTTAAAATAAATTAAATCATGTAAAGTTTTTGAACATTTTTTGTTTGATTTCCTGTACTTTAAAGAGAAAAATGTACATTACTCTGAAACAAAGTGTAGTAATGTGAATATTTCTTTCTGTATTGAATAATTATATATAGGGGCAATAAAGAGCAATAAACCTTCACTTTAGTGCAGCTGCATTGCTGACTTAAGCACATCATCCAGTTTTTATCGAGCATCCCGGGGTGAATGCCTGTTGATTGACATCTCCCACCAGACAAATTGTCATGTAGGTTGTAGGCTCATGTCTCTGATTCTATAGCTGATAAGATCAGGGGAGGTTCGATAGTAAAATGTTGCTGTTCTGTCTGGTTGACAGTATTACAGTAGGAAAACTGTGGCAGCCCTAGAAAACCTTTCACACTCAAGGCCCACTGGGACATTGAGGTAGACCTAAGATGGGCCCCTTTCCAAAAGTTTGCCTGGGGCCTCAAAATGGCTTAGTCTGAAAATGTAGAGCGGAGTCCTTTTGCAATAATACAGCACTTCCGATGCAGTAGATATACTATCAGTAGGGGAGCCACTAAGTACAGCATCACAGTTTTTGTCAAAAAATACATTTTTTTTCTTTCGTTTTCATTTGCAGTGGAATTTTTCACACAACAAAAAGTTTCTCCATAGGAGAGTAAACATTTTCTGAATGTTTCAAGCTATGCTACTACACTAATATATATTAACACGTAAATAATAGGTAAATTACATTACCAGGTGTGCCTGTTCTTCTTTACAGTAGTGCATGTAGTTTTAAATCATGCAATGATTGATTGAAAGAGTTCAGAATGTTGAGATAATGCAAGCTATTTTCTACCTGTATCCTAGAAATAAGACAAGTTGTGCATTGTTCTTCTTGATTTATTTTTATTTATAAACCTCTCTGTCTGTTAATGGTTATAAATAAAGAATGACAACGTTATTTTAAATTTAGTACTAACATAAACAAGGTGACTGGCTTTTTTGTCTCCATCCTGAACGGTTCCTGTCCCACCTTTCCCCTGGACTCATTTCCTGCCTGATAACGTGGCACCACAACAGATTTATGGTGCCTGCATTGTTCAGAGAAGCAATCTAGTCACAACACAACTGTTGAGTTATAGAAAAAAAGCAGATAAGGCTGGGGTAGCTTTCATGTTGAGCAGCTTTTAAGCAAATGTGATTTTAACTTGATGTAAAAAAAACTATGATAAACTAATTTCTTGTGAAAACACGAGACCTCGAATCCACTGTATAAATGTACGAGTTGCATTGCTTTCTGAGGCACAGTGAAAGCATTTTAAATGTCAGGATTCTATAGATCATCCCAGGACCTCAGTGAAAGATAAAATATTAAGAGGTGTCTAGAAATTACAAGAAGAATAATAAATCTAGACATGGATTCCCCAATTAAGTTTGATGGCTTAAGAATATGGATTAGCTGCTCAGCCTGCACTAGCAGGTTACCCATTCAGAGTGGAGCCTATACTGTATACAAATTGACTTTTCCTAACTCCATATATGTTGTTTTTTCCTCCATGAGCCATGATTTCTCTTAAAAGTTAGTTGAAAAATATATTTCACATTTAATTTTATTTTACAGAAATCCTTTCATGAAAGTCCAGCCAAACTTCACAATAAAAGCCCATCTCAGGTAGAAACCTCAGGCACCTTTTTTTAATGGAGTTCAGTCTTGAAATATTTAGTATGAAAGTTGCCATCATATAATGAAATGATATGTGTTTAAACGGTTCAGGTTCCCTCTGAGAAGATCCTGCGAGCGGGGAAGATCCTTCGCAATGCTATCCTCTCTAGAGCGCCTCACATGATCCGTGACAGAAAGTACCATCTGAAGACCTACAGGTTAGTTGGTGTCTTCTAACTCTGAGATTCTGTTAAATTATCTCGGAGACTAGACAGCCAGGCCTCCTGTTTAGTGATAGAGAACTGAATGTGACAATTTTAGTTAGAAAAACAAAAATTCTGACTCATTTTTCTTCACAAAGTCCAGGTCTTAGTGATTAAGGTTTAACTGCAGTAAAATGCAGTAGCTTTCAAAACAGCATCATTGTGAGTCTTCAGTTTGTTTCCTCACAGTACGTGGTTTGGCCCTAAAAAAATATCACTTCAGGCCAAAGCTAGACATGTAGTGGTTGAAGGGAAGGAAAAATAATGATATACAATCAGATAGCAGCTGCAGTCAAACACGCTCTCATTCACTTGGCTCAGACACACAGAAAAAAAAAAACAGATCACATCTCAAAATAAGAAGGATAGAGAGAGCAGTCATTGATTGCTGTTTTTTTTCTATTGAATAAATTAAACATTTTGGACCCAAAAGACAAAAAAGTACAAATGTTTGAATAAGAATTTGTTACAGTAGAAATATAATTCGGACCCATGTCTTAATCTTTAAGATATATCAAATCTTAACAGTAATTCTTTAATTATGCAAGAGCGTTAATCGTTTCCAAAACAGAGACTGCTTCTTTGGACGAGGAGAAATTTGATGTGTTAACCTGTATTTCTAAATACGATCTTTGTAGCCAGAGTACTCACTCCGTTATTTTTATGTGTTACATACAAGTAACCCTCTTTTTATGTACATCTATTAAAGAGATGTTCCTTAGATAGATGTTGTGGAGACAAAGATAATGATAATAACCTGTGATTAACATATTAGATTAGTTTTACCCTTTAAATTTAGTGTAATTACAATCATATGTTGGTGAAACTAACCCTTATTTTCTTCTGTTTAACTTTTATGTAAACAAGATCCTTTTTAAAAAGGAACTGTAAAAAATTAAGAAAATCATGCTTTGACAGTCAAATAATAGCAATTACCCAAAGTTAAAGACAATAAAGGACACGGACAGATTACATAATTTCTGAGCCTATGTATTTTTTTTCTCCAGGCAGTGCTGTGTCGGGACAGAGCTGGTCGACTGGCAGATGCTGCAGAGCTCTTGTGTCCACTCCCGCCTTCAGGCTGTGGGCATGTGGCAGGTGCTGCTGGAAGAAGGTGTCCTCAACCATGGTTAGACCCTGTGTGACGTCTGCCTGAACATGTGACACAATCACAGCAGCTTTTTCTATACACGTGAGTCTCAACTGTTTTGATTCTTCGCAGTGGACGGAGAGACGAGCTTCCAGGACAAGTATCTGTTCTACCGCTTCCTGGACGATGAGCTGGAGGACGCTTTGATACCCAGTGATGATGACAGGAGGGAGAGCGAAGGAGAGCTGCAGGACACTCTGCTCTTCCTGTCACAGATTGGACCAGACGCTCTTATGAGGATGATCTTGAGGAAACCGTAGGGCTCTAAGATCATAATAACTACAGAAAAGCAAATAATTTAGATCAATTTTATTTGTTTTATATCCTACTTCCTAATTTTCAGACCCTCTGAAAGAACGCCGGATGACTTGGAGATCATTTATGAAGAACTACTTCATATAAAGGCCTTATCCCACCTATCAACCACTGTGAGTTTACTAGGCTCTCGGTGTACCAATGGATCTTATCGCTAAATAGAAGATTAAAGTGGCGGTTTTCTGAGGTTTGATTAGATTCTTCTGTATTACAGAAACTGTAAACAGCATCTGTGTACAGTAGTTTCCAAACCTGTTCATTTATGTTAAACATCTTATACATTTTGTTACAACCTCAGACTTTAATCTTACTTTTTTTGTTACATATTATTTCAAATATATTGTGTGTGTTTGCAAACTTTACAAAAAATGTTTTCTTTTTTTAGTTGAAAAATCATCAAAGTGTATACATGGATTATAGTGGCCTAGTCAAAGTTTCAGAGGGACCCATCTGCAGGGACCACAGAGATCTATACCTAAAGTCCAAAAGAAATGTTTCAACCATTTTTTTTGTGTTTAAATGCTTTCTTAGAGCCAATGGAAATAATCACATATATAGAAGAATAATATACACATATACAGAAAGCCAGATTAAAGAAAGAAAAACAGTAATTTAATGATCCTCAAACTGGTGCATATAGTCTTATTAGGTCAATGATATTCTACAAAAATCTGTTACTGCAACAAAAATAGTATCATGTCATTTGCAGATGATTTCAGCAGTCTGTTCTCAACTAACCTTACCTCCCAGAACTCATACCTTCGACTAAAGGAGTCTGGGAAACACTAAGGTGAAATACATAGAGCACGTGCTTCAGTTATAATATACGGTGACACAGCGCATTCTGTAATACCATGCTATAGTTAGCTTAGCAGCTTTGAGATTTCCGGAATGGGCTGGAATATGGCAGGGCCCTATGACTGCAGAAAGGTAGTCTTGCAAAGTTTAGCCTTTCTTTTGAAAATTGCTGTTCACAAAAGCTCTTTATCAAGTTTGATGGAGTTGGAGCTATTTTAAAGAGGAAAAATATCACTTTGTAGATGTAAAAAGCTGTTTGACTCAAAGCCTAGAAGACTTGAGTTAACATGGTTGAAAAAGGTGGTTTTCCAAAGTATTGACTTGGGGGATTTGAATACAGACGCCTGCAACACTTTTTACATGATCTTTTTATAAAACAAGTAAATCCATGTATCCCTTTTTTTTTACTACTTCATGATTAAACTTTAGATTTTGTCTTTCTTTCACATTAAATCACCAAAAAGCACCCTGCTATCAGTGGTTGCATAATGACAAACTAAGAAAGAGGTAGAAATGTGTTTTTAAGTCACTGTATGTTTTCGTTTTCATTTACACTATTGAGACAGTTTGACTAAATGCGCTAAAATTAAAGTAATTAATTGATGCAAATGCTGAGGTACTCTGTTCAAAACACTTTATGTGCAACAGTCCTGCTTTTACCCTTTGGTATAAAATCTTATATGTGAACCGTGGCAATGATTATCTGTTAATTTCATGTTTGCTCTTCTTTCTCTAAACATGTTTTCTCCTCCTTTGGTAGGTGAAGAGGGAACTAGCTGGAGTTCTTCTGTTTGAGTCCCATGAGAGAGCAGGGACAGTGTGTGAGTAAATATCAACTGTTTAGAAACCATCTGATAATAAATCTGGCAAATTATATATAGAACCTCCTAATCAAGTGATTTTTTTTCTTTTTTTTGGCAGTATTCCACCAGGGAGAGGAGGGTATATCCTGGTATATTATTTTAAAAGGCTCAGTAAATGTCGTCATCTATGGAAAAGTATGTGATTTATCCTAAACCCAAAAACTGACGTAATTCAGGTTATGATGTTTCTTTGACTCTTTGACTTTATATTGATGCAATACTGTGTTGTATTACTCAGGGTGTTGTCTGCACTCTCCATGAAGGAGACGACTTTGGGAAGCTGGCATTGGTCAATGACGCCCCCAGAGCTGCCTCCATTGTCCTTCGAGAGGACAACTGTCATTTCCTGAGAGTGGACAAGGAGGATTTCAACAGGATCCTGAGGGTGAGTTTAAGGACAGCGTCTTGTGAGGCTGTTCAAATAACTGTTAAACACACTTCCACCCCCTGCTGGCGGATATGAAGTAGTGCAGCCATATGTGCACCTCTTAGTTGATTTTGTATTTATTTTTTGCTGATAATAACTACAGAGTCATTCAGCTAACGTTTTACATTTTTCAACAGTAAAATAACTTTTGTCTAGTTTCCCAAAAACTGCATTTGAAAAAGATGAAATCAGTAACCTGTAGTCCATATTTGATCCATGTATATATATGGTGATTTTTTAGACATTTCTGATGTCAAAAGGCATTCAAGAAATACATTTTTTCCCTTAAATTACAAAATTAGTGTCTTTTATGAATATTTCTTCAGTGTAAAATGATCAATTTTACAAGGTTCATACTTGGAGTTAAAAATCTTGGAAGATTGTAAAGTTTTTCTAATCTGATAAGAATTGGAGAGTTTCTCATATACTGTATTTACTGGTTTTAGAAGTGGGGAAGTTTTGTGTTATAAATGCATAATAAAAGCATACAAAATGTGAAAACTATTCTTTAAAATATCCTATATTTAAATTATCCGGCCAACTTATTATCTGGGAAATATAATTTATGTGGCCTGAAATATTAATTTCCCAGTTAATAAAACTTATGTTGGACTAAAATAAAATAAAATAGAATAAAAGGATCAGAAATTTCGAGGAACCTTTTAAAATTCTAGTTTGGGAAATATACCTTTGCAACTGAAAATTAAATATAAGCCAGACAAAAAACATTTACGTTTATGACTGATAAACACTTAGAAACTATCAAATAAGTTTTGTTTGCTCATGCCGCCCCCTGATATAATGGCATCCTGGTCCTATCACTGAATAAAAGTCTACAAAACACTCAGTAAATACAGCTTTCAAAACTTACTATAAAATGTTCAACCATTCTTATACAGAAGTATTCAAATCTTTCAATGAACTACATACTGTAGATCCCTCATGTTCTCTATGTGTGTTTGTATTTATCATGAAGGACGTTGAGGCCAACACTGTGCGTCTAAAGGAGCACGGTCAAGATGTTCTGGTGCTGGAAAAGAGTCTCAGCAGCAGCCGACACTCTGTTCACGGATCTTCTGCAGCTCACCACAAGTAACCAAACTCCCAAAGCAGCTCCAAAACACATTATTGACATAGGTATAAACACAGACACTGATGTTGGAAACCCATCACAGGACATTCAATGATTATATCAACAATGAACATAAAGATTAATGAATTCATTCATATTTTCATGCTTGAAATCAATGTAGCTTTTATGTGCAGTCTTGTAAAAAAACATTTCAGTTTTAATAAATAGGTTGCATTATCTTCCACCAAACCAACTCCTACTACTAAACAGCTTTATTTGTGTCAACTTGATGTGTAGAGTCAGAGTGAAGTAGCTCTAGCTGCATCAGCAGCTCTGCTGCCAGCAAGTGTTGCCTCCTAATAGAGGCATCTGTCACTGCCCCACGGTGGCTGAAATACACAGAGACACATTAATGGTAATGATGGCCTGGCTCTTGGGGGTAAAAGAAAGCTTGGCAAGTCACAATTACTTGTTCAGGGTTGCCCTCTAATCAACTCCACTCTTGACACCCAAGAGTGTCAAGCCTGCCCCATGAGAAGCGAAGACGTGTCCCTGCTTTTGTATCTTCCTTCCCTCTTGTCACGCTGTTATCAAGTAATAAAAACAACCAAGGCTGGGCTGTGTTCATTCTCCTTCATGTGGAAGAAACCCCTACATTTTCCTCTCTTTTTTTAATAGATGTATTTATTAGAATTTCCTTCTGTCTCGTATCTGATCCTCCTCTTCATCTTGAGGAACACTGATTGTAAATAGGGTTGCTATCAAATGAGGCAATCACAGGCACACTGAAGGAAGAGAAATCAGCTGAGGACCTGTAGTCGTGCCACTATGGATTAAGAGTGTGTTTGTCTTGATTAGTGAAGGGTATGTGTGTGTTTTTTGTTGTTCTGTGTCACTCTAGATACAACATAATTTCCGGGACTCCAGCGAAGATTTTGGAGCACCTTCTTGAAATGATGCGTTTGGATTCTCAGTTCACCGAGTCAGGTGCTGCCCATCGTATCAAACACAGAGTCTCACATTATTACCATGTTTGATCTAATAATAATAATAATATCCATCAGTTACTGTGAAGAGTTCTCGGTTACATTAGCTTGATATTTTTCAGATTTTGTAACTTTACTAACACAAACTGTAAGGAATCATTAAATGTAAGATGCAGCTTTAACAGATTCATATTTCACTATATCTTTAGAAGTTTTGAGTGAATTTGTGTTTAGTCCTTCGGTCGTTACTACAGTTAGATCTGCAGGTCTTGTTTTTATTTCTCTCTCTGTTGGTCCAGCTATGGACAGAGATGTTCATCCTTTTTTTTTTTTTACAATAGCGTAGAAACATCCAAGCTGAATAGAACGCATTTGACAGCATCAGTTGTTAAGTTTTATCATTGTTTCCTGGAGTTGCATCTGGACTTTGACTTGGCCATATTTACACATGGATATACAGTATATGTTATATGCTTCAGCTTTATGTTTTAGGGCTGTTCTGTTGTTAGCTAAACCTGCATCCTGAACTGAAGTCTTTTGTAGCATCAAAACGTTTGTTGTTTTTTTTATTCCAGAATTGACTTCTTTATATCATCTTTAAGCAATTTCCTTAAACTTGCAGGGGAGCTCTTTCATCTGTCAGACTGTGTTAGTTTTCAAACATAATACTAATTTCTAAACAAAAATGTTCAGTTTCAGTCCCACCTGAGCAGAACCTCATCTTCTACTGTTTTTTTTGTGTGTCTGCTTGGTTTGGGACTTATTGTGACATTTCTGACCAGTCTTACCATGAAGCTCACATATACGGCGTGCAAGCTTCATTGGTGTGTATGCATGTCACCTCCAAGCTGTGGATTATCATTTCTAGAATAACTGCTGGTCTCATGTTTGCTTCTTTAATAAGCACCCTCCTCTCCTGACCTTTTGGGAAAGAAAAGCATTAGAAACACTTAGTTGTTTTGGTTAACTATGTCTTGGTTAAGTGAGATGTCCAGGGTTGTTATGTGATCTAACCCTGGTAAACTTATTTACAATTTTCTCCTGTTGCTGTGTTTCTTTTTCTTTATGAGGTTCATTGTTCACCAATGTTCTCTAATAAGCCTCGCAGAACAGCTGGATTTACGCTCAGATTACTCTAGCCGACTAGTTAAGGTCATTCTGAATGCAGTTGGTTGAACTCTTTTTTATTAGGGGGGGATCAAAGTAAGGGGGCTAAATGTAATGTAAATGTTCTGTCTCTATGGCTTTATCCCTCTACAATGCCCTCTGTGGTCTGCTCTGAGCTGACCTGTTTGTTCTTGTCTATAATTAGCTCCACATCACAGTGCTGAACTAATTAACAGCATGTGTGGGGACACATATGGAGGACACAGAGACAGCCATGCGTTTGAAGGTGTCTGTGATGTGCCATTAACACAATCTTTTCTGTTATTCGTCTCAGATTCAGCCTTAGATGATTTTGTGCTTATGCACTGCGTCTTTATCCCCAACAGTCAGCTATGTCCAGTGTTAAGAGACCAATATCCTTTTGCCCTGAACTTTCTGGATGTGAGACGTGTAACAGATTTGCTGTAGTTTGTCTTTAACGGCCGTGCAGCTACCACGCTCAGGCCTCACAGGGCTCTGAGCTGGAGAAGCTGGACTACACGCTGAACAACAAGCGTCGCGTTATCCGCCTGGTGATGAAATGGGCTAGTGTGCACGGAGCGCACCTGCAGCAGGAGGACATGGTCTTCCTGGAGGTCAGTCCGCACAATTATGTTGTAGGTTTATTAAAAAAATAGGGGCACTTAAACAGCATATTTCACTCTAAAATATATCCCTGTTAGGGAAAACCAACTCTACTTTTTAAATAAAGAGCTCAGAAGTATCTCTTTTTAAAAATGATTTTAAACATTTGGATTGTTTCAGCATTTAGTTACTGTTCAAGGTTTATATCTTGGACGTGTATTTTAAATTCAGGTTCCCCAACACCCTCTCCCCCAAAAAGCCCCAAACAAACATCAATTTATACATTTTTACATGTCAGCTTGCAAAAGGTACCTCATTCTGTTCTAACTAAATATATTTAAGACAATCTTTATTTAAACCTACTTTGCACCTAAAGACTATTGTTTTGTACAGGAGTTTGCCCTGGCTGTATCAGAGGATGCCAAAGTGCTTCCAGCCCTCAGGGATCATCTGACAGAGCTGGAGAGAATAATAAAAAGCAGGTTAGTTAGCATTATCCTTTATAAATTGTATAAAATCATCTGTTTCCTATTAGTAAATGATGAGATACAGATCTAACTGCTCTGACTGAGTCCAGTTTTTTTTTTAGTGCAGAAGATGTCAGAACCTCACAGAGAAAGGTATAAAGCTCACATTTTTATACAGAAGTTTGCTCATTTGGCTCCCTTTGTAAAGATCTTTCCTGTTGCAGCACAAAGTGCTTCTGCATCATTTCAATTTGGGAGATGAGAAGTCTCAGAGACGGCAGCCAATCAGAGGAGATGATGAAAGTAAGTGCAGATGAGTTGTGCCCAGTGATGGTAAAAATAAAGGACACTTACCTTTAGTTGTAAGGATTAGATTTCACGGCGCGATAAAAAACGTTATACAAGGTTTTTAATTGTGTATTTTAAACCCTTAGGTTTGTATAATATGTAACAACCTCTGCAAAGTGATCATTTATTTCTCCAATATATAGATAAACTTGGAGGAAAAGGCTTTAAAACTAAGTACTCCTCACTTCAGCCATAGGATTGCGGCTGTAGTGATGTGCCCGATTAGCAAAAGTTTACCACATGTAACCAGCTCTATAGAAGCAGAGCTTTAGAAGATATTTGGTCTGGAGGCCACAAGTGGCTGTTAATGGAGTATAACGGTAGAAAGACAGCAGTAGACTAGCTGGTATTAATCGAAGAAGGATTATTTAGGTTATTTTTGAACAGTTTCAACTTTATTGTTCTAAAGAAAGAAAATATCAAAAGGAAAATGATACACAAAAGGAAGACATTTAAGAAAACATACAAATTGTCAAAGTAAATTCCTCCCAGTGTTGAGATCCGGAGCCTGTCTACCACCTTTCCTCCAGCAGAGCGCGCCGTGGGTCTCCTGGGCTGGAGCCCTCT
>JAUZNJ010036130.1:0-11977 GCA_034780135.1 Jordanella pulchra
GCAACTGTTTGTGTACCACTCTAGATGTTCTGTAGATGTATTGTTTTTTGATATATTGATTAACTTTATGTCAAATTTGTAGGTGAAATTTATAATACAACTAGCATCCGATCATAAGAAATTCATTATTTTTATTTCTTTAGTAGAGGGGCCATAAGTGGGGCCAAGACCCAGAATCTGGTGAATCCAGGAACGTTGACTTCAGCGAATGAAACTGATCTGATTTTAAGAAAAATTATTTATTCAAAACTTAAAAATATGATCAAGGAAGTTTTATTTGATTAAAGCTGTTGAAACTAAACAATTTAGCTTAATTAATCAACCCTTCTTTTAATAAACATTCTATTTGTAGTAAAATTTGGCTGATTATGAAAATCAGCCAAAAAGACAAAAGCAGTAAGAACAGATGCAATCTGGAAGCGGCTTATTAGGTTTTTCATAACCCGTTTTTACAAATTAATCTTAAATTGATGTTTTTATGAAGGTTGATCTTTAAGTCTGTTGATCCTAAATAGGAATAATCAGTCGGCTATTTAAATAAAACATCCCAGAAAAATGACAAACCTTTAATGTGTTTGGCAGCTCTGGAGTCGTGAGTCATGCAAAGAGCTCGCTAAGAGCGTCGGTGCGATAAAATTCTGGTCCTTGAGCACAATCCTGCAGAGTCAGCCTTCTAATTAGACCCCTGGCTTGGTCTATGGCATGTCTGCGGTTTTTGACCTGACAGGATGGCAAACTTTCACATTTTAATTGCACTTTTTGCCTTGGATGTGGGGCCAAACCCAAAAGAAATAAAACATCAGAAATTCCACAGCAAGCCTGAAATATTTACATAAATGTTTGAGAACCAGTTCACCTTCAGCCCAAAATGAAAGCAGGAAAAAACAGACTCTGTTGTCTGGTTTGTTTGAGTAACCAACCCCAATTTACAAGCAGTTTAGTATTTGTCATCTGGATAAGGACGGAGGCTTGGATTTTGTTCACTTTATATCTTCACAGCAGGTTTCAATGAGCACATTGTTCATAAAACATGCTAATTAGACAGAGCCTTGTTGAAAAAACACTAAACAACCTCACTCACCTTAAAAGTTGCCAAAAAAAGGGATTTCATTGATATTCTACTGCGGCCAGCCAGATGATATTGGGTTATTTGCAAGTAAAAGATGTGAGCTCTTCCCAGATTTCCACATAAAAAGAATCTTCATGGGATATTCATGCACAGGCAGATGTGTCGGTTCCCCTCAGGGAAATTGTTGAACAGCTTCCTGTTGACCAAGGTTACACTTTAAACGTGAACCGACGCTTCCTCTTCAAACTTTTCAGCCTTTACAGCAAAGTGGAGATAAAAGTAAAATTCATCATTTAGTTAAAATTTAATCAACCAGTTAGGATCTGAAACTGAACATTTTTTTTTTACTTTATTAATTAGAGATCAGTTAAAGCATAATTCAATCTGCATGAAGGAGGAACAAATTCTTCCATTGACTCAAGCTTGGCTCAGGGGCAGATCTATAGGGGGGGCATTGGGGGGCTTCTGCCCTCTGCCTTTATGTCATTAAAATACTCCTTATTGTTTGTTTGTCCAAAATCCCATCCACAGCCTTCAAATTAAACATTAAAATGACCTAAATATATAATATTTACTACATACTGCTACGCATTTTATTTGATATAAGATATTGACATAATAAACTAGAAAAACCCTCATAAAGTTCACCCTTTGCCTAGCGGCTAATACTGCCCCATATTGTGCTATTTCTATGATATATATAACTAAAACTCACACATAATCATGACCAAATTTTAATGAATTGGTCCTTGGCACGAGGAGCACCTTTGATAACAGTTTCTTAAAAATCCTTTCAACAGTTTATAAATAAAGCCCAGTGTGTGTCTGCAGCCTCTGGTGTTTGTTCTGCTCTCACCTTCTCCATTCACTCTGCTTTCTTCTCTCTTTCTAGTTTTTTTAAGCAAATAAATTAGAGATGAGAATAAAGAAAAGACTGTGAGATTTAGGGGAAGGAAGAAAGATAGAGACAACGAGAGTCACAGGTAAAGGAGCCCAGTGAGGAAATGAGTGAAGAAGAGGAAAATGATGTTAGCACAAGTGGTGAAGATGAGACGATTCTGAGTGAAAGAAGAAAATGAAGATGAAACTGATGAAGGAGAAACAGAAGGTGAAGAATTAGAGAATCCAGCCTCTCCAACAGGACCACCTGGTGTGTATTTATTATCAGTTTAACTTCCAGGACAAAGATATATGAAGCTGATTATGGAGGGACTTTTATCCATTATTGTTGCAAGCAAAAAAACAAAAAAACAAAAAAAAACCTGAAAAAATGCAGTCCAGAGACAAAACTTTGAAAAACATTTAATGCAAAAAAGGATTTGAGACTAAGTTTGCTCTTTTCCCAGATTAATTTTTTCTTATACTTTATTTAAGATTTTTTAATTTTTCAATTGTTATTTTTGATTTTCCTTTATCCATATTTTCAAAATGTACATTTCATTTGCTTTTTTTTTTTTTTACAAATTTTATACTTTGCAATTTGATTTTCCAAAAATCTTGAATACTTTTTACAAATGTTACATTTTCTACTTATTTGCGAAAAGACAATTCAAGGAATGGGATCAATTTCTTTTTTTTCTCCAAATTTTACCTTTAAAAATGGGATATTTTCGATAAATTTTCAAACTCTATTTTTGTTCTCTTTTCCTTTTTAGATTGATTTTTTATGAATTAGTCTTTTCTCTGGACTGATGAGAAAAGAAGCTTTTCCATTGCTTTGCTCGACATTAGCAAGAACATTTTACTGGTAAAGTGCGAGTTTTGTAATTGACTTGAAGTGAAAGGAGTGATCTGTGAAATGTAATTAAAAAAAGAATACAACTTGTAAAACTTCATTTGGAAAATGGAAATTTAAGAAAATAAAACTTCTAAATATTAAAACTATAATATTTTTAGTAAAAAAGAATAATTTAGTAAAAAACGATAAAATCTGAGACAACAGCAGGGTTACTCTTAAAACATTTTTCTTTTTCAAAATAAAAGGTTTCTTTTAATGTTTCGTTTCTGGAATGCGTTTTATTCATTAATGTACCCGCGTTCTTTGCTTGCAACAATAACGGCAGAGTCAGCCTGTTCGGGCTTTCTTCTCGCTCTGGGACATATATTCCCAGAACTATATGGGCAAAACTTGACACAGAAAAAGTCATAAAAAAGTGGCACACAGTTCTCCCCATATCGGGTCGTCCAACAGACTTTTCTCGGCAACAAAGTTCACACTTAATACCGTAAACTTTCTCCTGCTTATAAACCCTCCAACATTCATTCATCCCACTATTAAAACAACATTACACTCATGTAATTCAGTGTTTTTAAGACGTTTATATCATATTGTAATTCTAAAAAGCCTTTTTTTGGGGGGAGGGGGTCTTAGCATAATTGCCTGGAGGTGTGATAATTCCCCATTGGCCGTTCAACCACTTGTTTGAATTTCAATGGACAAATGGTGGCAAAGTAAAGAGAGAAACCTGGTCTCCTACAAACAGCGACCAAAACAAATGTTCTCACACTCAGAATCTCTTTTTAATTAAAACTTTTCCTGTAATGTTTTAACAGAATAATCTCTAACCCCCGGGGGCCAAACACAGCAGGAAACATTGTCCCCCAGACTCCATTTCCCTGCTGTCTTTATTCTTTTTTTTAATTAAACTCTGTCAATAAATTTGATTGAGCTTGAAAGAAACCCGGTTGCTGCACAGCATTGATTAGGCTTTCATGAGGGTAAACAAAATGGATTCACTGTTGTTTGATGAAAAATGTTTCTGCTCATTTTACTTTTACTTTATGAGAATATTGTCTACTTGAAACAAATAATCTATTTGGATACCAAAGCCAAATAATTAGTCTTATAATATTAGAGTTTCACTAAAGGGAAACATCATGACCACAAAAACACTAAATATGGAATCAACTGTATTACAACTACAAGTTTATTTCTCAATAAACAAACCATTTTAGACTATCAGTTGATTTTTTTTGTATGGTTTAGTTTTTTTTATCAAGAATAAGGAGAAAAAGTTATGAAAATGCTTAAATTTTACATGTAATTGTAAAATATTATCTGAAATCTTTTTATTTCATGCTCCCGCCATCAATGTAGGATCAAATCTACATTAATGTCTATAGATTTTTATCAAGCATCAAACAATACAACAAAATAACTCCCATTTACTTCCAGCTCAAAGTGAGCTATATATAGATATATCTAGAGATATATAGATATATCTATATATCTCTCTCTATATATAAATATGCTTTAAATGTTAAGTTTTACTGGAGAGTTTAACCACAGTTGGACCACGCTTGCTTCAGCTGTGGACTCCATCATAAGGACGTGACCCAGATCTGCTGTGGTTTTCCCAGCTACCATCATTGCTATTGTCAGGCTTCTCTAATCTCTGTTTAAATGTGAAGGTTTCCGGGTTCATTTAATCATTGTAAAGTTCAGCCCACACTCTGTGAACATTAACATACCTGAAAAGGTGTTAGAATTTCATCCCAGTCCTGCTGAGCTTCAGGCAGTAAATGCTGGTGATTACAGGGAAACTCTGTTAACCTGGAACTCATTACAAAGATAAAAGAAAATGGAAAGTAGAGGCAAAGGGTTTTACTTTTGAGTAGTGAGATGTTTTTCAGCAGCGTCATCCATGACTAGAGTCCTGTAACCTGCATTTCTGGCAATGATGGAATATCCGTCATTCAGTGCTAACTCTTAAGGCCCGGAAATGTAACTTTAGGAAAGGTTAAAGGAAGAAAATTTAAATGTGTGAACGCTAAACTGAGATGAAGGAAGCTTAGTGTAAAATGAAAAGTGAGGCTATATTTTTTGTAGTTTTGGTTTATTGAATATTTAACTCTTCCTGGCATCGTGGGGGTCAGTATACCTCTTGGCCATCGCTTGATTTGTCGCTTTTTGTTTATTTTGTTTCCAGCTCCTTCAGTTTAAAATAGTCTGATGTCTTTTGGGATGTTTTGTCTTATAATCAGCAAAGTGATGTTTTACATCTACTTTAACCACTTATTTAGTGACTTTTCTAATACCATACCTGCTGTGTCCTTAAAGTTAAAAGAGTTAAATGTCTTCATCATACAAATTGGGACAAACAAAGGATGAATAGCAATGTTTAGGTGCCAAACGTTTCCATGCCAACGATGCATCAGTTCAAAGGTTGCCACATTCATGCTGTTTCTTCCCAAATGGACACCGGGTGGTTTAATATCATTTCCCTACAGTCTGCTTTAGGAAAATCACATGATTTCACACCAATACATAACATCTACCATCTTTAAGTCCCTCAGGTATTTTGGTTTAATCAGAGGTTATAATCTTTTGCAATTCATAAGAGCCTGCTAACAGAAATCAGTGCAAATGATGCACAACATGAAGGGTGAAGAAAATTTATTACACCCAAATTGTATGTGTGATGCAAGTATCTTGATTTTTTTTCAAGTTATTCATCATAAGAATGTATAGAAAGAAAATGATACCCATTTGTTAAAAATATGGAAATAAACTGTTCATTTCAAAAAGTAAGAAATAATAGGTTGGTATAAAATGAGGAAAGGGATCAATTTCTTGGGCACATTTTGTTTTATTTTTGAAACTTGTGAAATATAAAAAAAATATCTCAAACCAAAAATAAGAAGAACAACCATAATCATAATAGTAATGATTAAAACGGTATATAAAGCATGGGCAGAGAGAGAGAAGGCACAACAAGGGAATCAAGCAATAAAGATTGAAAACCCACTAGCTAAAGCCACTGAGGAAAGGAACTAGAAGAGTTAATCAAAGGAGATATGGAGCAGCTGTGGCAGAATGAAAACAAAGGAGCTAAAGGAGGAATATATAATGATGATAAAGGAAAGAGGTAAGGTAATAAAAGGAAGTGTTGAATGGCTGCGGCAGAAAGGAAGCAAAGAAGCTGAGGGAGAAACAATATTTAACAGAAAACAAGTCGAATGGAGACAAAACGAGTCACATAACCAACAGGAAAAGACAAATATAGGACCACTGACTAGGACCAGGACCAGTGACTAGGACCAGGACCAGTGACTAGGACCGGGACCAGTCACTAGGACCAGAACCACTGACTAGGACCAGGACTATTGACTAGGACCAGGACCAGTGACTAGGACCAGAACCAGTGACTAGGACCAGGACCAGTGACTAGGACCGGGACCAGTGACTAGGACCGGGACCAGTGACTAGGACCAGGACCAGTGAGTAAGACCAGGACCACTGACTAGGACCAGAACCACTGAGTAAGACCAGGACCAGTGACTAGGACCGGGACCAGTGACTAGGACCAGGATCAGTGACTAGGACCAGGACCACTGACTAGGACCAGGACCAGTGACTAGGACCAGGACCAGTGACTAGGACCAGAACCACTGACTAGGACGAGGACCAGTGAGTAAGACCAGGACCACTGACTAGGACCAGAACCATTGAGTAAGACCAGGACCACTGAGTAAGACCAGGACCACTGACTAGGACCAGGACTAGTGACTAGGACCAGGAACACTGAGTAAGACCAGGGCCACTGACTAGGACCAGGACCAGTGACTAGGACCAGGACCACTGAGTAAAACCAGGACAAGTGACTAGGACCAGGACCACTGAGTAAGACCAGGACAAGTGACTAGGACCAGGACCATTGAGTAGGACCAGGACCAGTGAATAGGACCACTGAGTAAGACCAGGACAAGTGACTAGGACCAGAACCACTGAGTAAGACCAGGACAAGTGACTATGACCAGGACCACTGAGTAGGACCAGGACCAGTGACTAGGACCAGAACCACTGAGTAAGACCAGGACCAGTGAATAGGACAAGGACCACTGACTAGGACCAGAACCACTGACTAAGACCAGGACGAGTGACTATGACCAGGACCACTGAGTAAGACCAGGACCAGTGACTAGGACCAGGACCACTGAGTAAGACCAGAACCACTGACTAAGACCAGGACCAGTGACTATGACCAGGACCACTGAATAAGACCAGAACCACTGACTAAGACCAGGACCAGTGACTAGGACCAGGACCACTGACTAGGACCAGAACCACTGACTAAGACCAGGACGAGTGACAATGACCAGGACCACTGACTAAGACCCGGACCACTGACTAGGACCAGAATGACTGACTAGGATCAGAACCACTGAGTAAGACCAGGACAAGTGACTAGGACCAGGACTAGTGACTAGGACCAGGACCACTGACTAGGACCAGAACCACTGACTAAGACCAGGACCACTGACAAGAACCAGAGCCACTGAGTAAGACCAGGACGAGTGACAATGACCAGGACCACTGAGTAAGACCAGAACCAATGACTAGGACCAGAATCACTGACTAGGACCAGAACCACTCAGTAAGACCAGGACAAGTGACTAGGACCAGGACCACTGACTAGGACCAGAACCACTGAGTAAGACCAGGACCACTAACTAGGACCAGGACCAGTGACTAGGAGAAATGGTCAGTGATGGCATGTCTGGGTGTTTTGCCTTTCTGTGGTGACTGATTGTGTTTGTGTAAATCCTGCAGGTTTTAGCAGAGCAGACGTGATAATCAGTCGAAGCGCTGCTCATCTATGGACTGATTGTTTCCTCAGCTTCAACCAGACCCCTCAAAGTTTGACAGGTTGTTTAATCTGTTGGTTTAATCTCTGTAGGCTGTTACCTACTCCAAGGCAAGCAAGTGTTGTTAAGGATTTCCATGATCATAGCTAAAGAACAGATTAAATTATTCCCCCTTTTTTGTTTTCTCCATTTTTGGGGTGTCTAAAAAAACCTGTAAAGGGATTAGAAGTTTTGCAGTTGAGTCTCAAGTTGAGTATGGAAGTTTTGTGTTCTTTGAAAGTGGCAAATTTGATGTTGATTTGATTCATAAGCTTTATATATATATATATATAAAAAGCTTAGACTGTAGTGTTCCTTTGCTTTAGTCTGCTTGAGTTGTCTCCATTGATCCTGTCATGCCTTGCACAGCTACACAGTATACACCAGCCTTGAAGCGTGCTTCAGCCCTCACATTCCTCCATGTGAAATCATCTCTTCTTGTCGCCGCAGATTTGTTTGGTCACAGCGGCGCCTGCATGATAGATGTTTTTCTGGCTGTGAAACACCTCCTGTACCCTTCTTCATATTTCCAACATAACCTCCACTGATTTTAGTGCAAGCCTGCATACTCCGCGGGTCGCTCCACTGCCTTTGCCAGGGCCTCCTCAGAGCTCTTGTGAAGAATGGGCAGATGTAGTTAGAAATCTAGTTGAGCTGCTAATGCTGTGCGTGGCCTGCCGCCAGACATTATACTGGAAATAGCAACAGTGTTGAAAAATGACTACCCAGCATGCTCTGCTCCAGGTGTACCTCTCTGCCAGTAAAAACATACAAAGGGGAGGCAGAGGGGGATAGGAAAGGTACAGCTATGTGTGTACAGGCATTTTCCAAAGACTGCTAAAATAAATGAGAAATGTGTGCCAAAACATCTCTACTTTCACTGCTTTATTTTTAAACAAGTATGTGTTGAACCTGCTGAGTTGTTTCCTTTGTATAACTGTCTAACTTAACATATAATCATGTAAAGGTACACTGACTTTGATTGATATATTAAAGAAGCTTATGACAACTAGATTTAAAGGTTTTACACCTGGAATTTTGTGGCGAGTCATGGGAGTCTTTACCAAATAAATTCCCAAAGTTCAGTTCCCAAATTCCCATTACCCACACTTGAAGGTTAACAGTCATATTTGGAGAATACCAGTGTAAGTCCTGGTCGAGTGTTATTGGGACTAAAAGGCATCCTAACATAAGACAGCATCTAGTTTAGAGACTGAGTTAAAATGACATTCATACAAGGCTGTCAACAATGTAGCCGCAATTACAGGACTGTTACAGGCTTCCTGATGGTGTTTACAAGTTGGTGATTTAGTGCAGTCTAGTTTAATCCATAATCCAAATATATCTTTTCTGTTTAAAGTCAACCTCATAGGTTTCATCTAGTTGCTTTGCAGCAATCCTGTCTGCAGTGACAGTGGAGAGTCTGCTGCAGTGAGCGGTTAATGTTGCAGTAATCTGTCCCTCTCAACATACATGCTGCATAAATGAAAAGAAGATCACCACTTTAATTGAAGGAAACCTCCAGTACAGGGGGTTTCAGTTCCTGTCCTTCAGGTCTGGTGTCCTGCAGCTTTGAGATGAGTCTCTGTTTCCACACATAAATCAAATGACTGAATTACCTCCCTAGTATGCAGTCCAGTCCTTCACAGGCCTGCTAATGACCTGATTATTTGACTTAGATGTGTTGAAGCAGAGACACGTTTAAATGGTCCGGGAGCCAAAGTGTTGGTAGACATTTGGCATAATCGATGACTCTTTTGAGAAGAACTATTGATCTGGGATCTGCTTTTGTTGTTAACCTTGTTAACTGCAGACATAGCTCAGGATAAGTAGTTAGTTTTGAAACTAGACAATGTTGTCTGTTATAGAGACAAAATGTGAATTTGCATTTTTGGACTTAATAATAACGTTTTACAAAAGTCCAGTCTTTTGGTAAGCAATGCATAGATTAGTTGTTTTGCATCACTCTTAGAATTAACTTTTTGTTTTAATAGTCGGGCATTATAAGTTTTTCTAATATTTAGGAGAAAGTTTAAATCTGAATGACATGCCGTAGAGAAAATTACACAAAGGTTATTTATTGGCTCACCTGTTTTTCAAAGGCTAATACTTTGTCTTTAAGCACACTTTTCTCTTGCTGAAGAAGGAGGGGTTGCCATGTTTGGAAAGTCATTTGGCCATGTGAGATTGCTGGAGGTAAATAGTGTCCAGAAGTGTTTAGCCAGGTGTCAAACCAAGTAAAAACCAAGTTGGTCTGGGATGCAACTCCTGACTGTGGACAGTTGCTGAAAAATCAACTCTACCCCCACCTGTCCATGGGCCATTTTTAGACACAGTATGTTTTATTTTGACATATAGACTCCCTGTTATCTCCATAGGATTGTGTGTAATCCTACCTCCTCTCACATAGGGTGAAACATACAGGTTTGTCCTCCAGCTGGATCTCATCAAAGCAAAGAGGTTAGAAGGGGAGTGACTTTCCTAAGGCAGAAATCCAAGTTTTTGACGCTTTGCTGTCTCTTCTCCACAGAAAGTTGTTCACTGACCCACAGAACAGCTTCCTCTTTCCCTCCTATTGTTTGGGGACTCTCCTCAGGACATCCTGAGGAGTGAAACTCTTACCTGGTTTTACCAACCCCCTGCTTAACTCAGCTAGAGTCGGTATACGTACCATCTTCTGGGTCACTTCATTACAAAATCAATCTAAATCATCTCATATCATATTTCAGTGCCGAAGCCTGGAACAATCATCTCATTGAACACGTTTAATCTTTCCAGGCCTCTCTTGGTGTCTGTGAATGTGTCCTGCAATAAATTCTTACTCTCTGCTCTAAATGTGGGTATGTCCTAAACACAATAAGTTCACTTCCATTTTTCTACTTTAGATACTTGGCTTAATTTCAGGCAAAGATCTTGCAGAGTTAAGGTTTATTCCAGATGCAAAAACTGTATTCCTATTCTCCCGTGTTTAAGCATCAGAACAGTGCATCTGTTGTTGTAGTGAAACCTGTGTGAGGTTGATGTTTACAAGCGGCCGAGAGCCTCCAAAGTGGCTTGTGTAAAGGTCTGCGTTGTGGGGCTGCAGCCAATTACAAAACTCAGGCCCTGAAACAAAATGTTTGCTGTGCGAACAGGTCAGTGGGGATAAATGGGGCAGTGTGCTCGGCTCAGTTAGGATGTCTGCCTCTTTTAATTAATGGGACGACTGACTTTGGCTTGGAGTGTGGTGGCCTTATGATTTGTCAACATGCATCATTTCAGCCCATAACTCCACACACTCTCAGAGAGCAGACATGCCTGAAAACCAAACAACAGCTTTATCTTAAGGCAGGTTACTAATCCTAACCTTATTTTGCTCCTGGCACCAGAGTGAAGGGAAAGTTTTCTCTAAATATGGGAATCATTACAGGCATCAATACAAGTTAGTCATAAAAAAAAAAAAAAATCAGCTAAAAGATAAAACAACAACAAAAAAACACATCAGAACTATTGAGCTATGGTTCAAGGACGTAACATGTAGGACTCTAGCCTAAGGAACGTATTGATTGTAATTATTTTTCACCCTGGGTTGATATTGCAGCTAATTTGATTCTCAATTGTCCCAAATTTGTTAGTACTTGGTAGCTTGGCGTGTTTTTTGTCCAATAATCCGTCACGCAAACACACCGGCTGAGATCCGGGCGGGTCAATTCGATATCCAATTTAACTTTCAAATCAACCTTTTGCAATTTCCTTTCACTAACTTTTACCTCGCATGGCAATCCTGCTCACTTTAATTACTGATTAGTGACCCAATGAGGGCTCTCAGCAGAGTCAGCAGATGACTGATCCCCAATACAATCAGTTGAACGGAACTTTCTATCTATAAAACTTAAGAAAATGTTGGATTAACCACTTTTTCTGCCTGATGATATTGTGAAATTTTGAGGCAGTATGTTTAATAATGTGGTTACCTGGAAACAGTTACCCTGTGATTCTTCAGCAGTGCCTTATCTTCACATCTGCACTGCTCTCCCAGAGCTTTTAGATCTTGGTTGCTTACTTCTTTATACAACAGCTTCTCACTAACATTTCATCTATATTTGCCTGTAATCAAACCTCTGGCCATCACATACCAATACGATGGGGGGGAAACCTGTCTCATTTGATGTACAATGTACATAAAAGGTTGTAAACATTTTGTCTCATGAAACAGGCGTGACCTGTGGCGACCATTTTAGCCCACAAAGTTGCTGTTGGTCGCTTAAGTGTGTATGGTAAGATGTCCATCCATCCATCCAT
>JAUZNJ010036131.1:0-11975 GCA_034780135.1 Jordanella pulchra
ATATCAGCCACTTCAGTTATTTGTCGGTGGTACATCCCATGCAGGGGCTTGTCCTCCCATGATGGTACCTCTAGCACACACACACACACACACATATATATATATACATATATATATATTTACACACACACTAGAGCCGTCCTTTTAGCGAAGATGTGAAGTGAACCTTCAGAGCCTGGGTATACACACTGAAATGGGAGATCTGTATTAAAATACAAGTGGTCTGTTTTCCATCCATTTCAACAGTACCTCTGATACAACATACTCACAAAATCCAGCCGCTCCTTTTAGCTCCATTTCCTTCCTCCACATTTAAATCCCCTGATGCATAGAGACACCATCCAAAGCCTGGATGTCTCTGATTGATTTGTCTAGCAGTATGCAAAAATTTATGAGGAGTTCTAGGTCCCTGCCTCTCATCTCCCACCACTCAGACCTTGGAGACATCTATACAGCTTAGATGGGATTTATTGAGATTTCACCTGGACAGGATCCCATCAAAAGGAGGATCAATCAGGAGTCATGTATAGTTCATGTAGAGGAGTACACCTTTCTAATAGTACAGTAGTGCTGTCGGCACAGAGACAGAAACTGATGTCTGACGGAGTCTGATCTGTGCCCCTCTTTCTCCAGACGTCAGCAGGGATGGATAAATCATCAGGGGTTTAGATTGTAGAGCCTCCGTTTTAGTTTCCCGCTGGGAGAAACTCTCGGACAGAAGCTTCCAGACGGGGACCCGGTTTTAAGCTGTTTCTCATGACTGACTGCAGTTTGTCAGATGGCCGTCTGAGGGAAGACTGTTTCATGAAGAATGGAGCAGTAAATCAAGTCAGGTTTCACTGGATGACCACCAGGAGAACTGAGGAAGAACCAGCAGTCACGAGCAAGAGTTTAGTGATAGACATGATTTTTTCAAAACGTCAGAGTCTTCGTGACCTGAATAAAAAAAAAAAAAAAAAAAAAAAAGATGAACTGAAATAAAGCTGTTAAAAATCATGAAATTTAAATAAAACCCAACAGGTAACTGTGCTGGTAACAGGTAGCAATGCTGCTCTCATGTCAAAACATCATATTGCTCCCTAAGAAGAGGATTCAAGCAGTGATAAGATACAGAATAGCTAAAGTTGGAGGATCCTGTTGGACTGGGATGAGGAAATCCAGAACCTGGCTGCTGCAACAGAACCTCACAACATAACAGAGACATGTGCAGAAGGTGTAAAGTTTGGAAAAGAAATATCGTACAAAGCTGAATGACTTAAATTTCTATCTCTTTTCCTTCAAACAGCTGAGCAGGTTCTCCCTGGGACCACTTGTTACCCGTATTAATGGCCCAATTTTGAACTCGCTATCTCTATAAAATACATTTTCTAGTCAGACTCCAAGCTCAACCATGACCAATACCAAAGAGCTGTCGAAGGACAGCAGGAAGAAAACTGTAGACTTGCACCAGGCTAGAGAGAGGCAAGCAGGTCGAGGGAATAAATCAACTGTAGGAGTTATTGGAAGAACATGGAAGACATACAAGAACTTTGATAATCTAATAAGAAAATATAAGAAAAGTGATTAAAAAATCCTAGAACTACAGGGATGGATTGTTGAATGACCTGCAGAGAACTGGGTGCAAAGGAACAGAGCTACTAGGGATGGACATCGCTTGAATTTGAACGATTCCGGTTCTGATTCCTTGTTTCCATTTTTGTTCCTATCAATCCAAATTCCTTTAGGATGAAGAATGAGCCGGCTTACTGTGTTCTGTCTGGATGAAATGGTCAGAACGTCTGCATGAGTTTCCTTGAACATCTAACTTTATGTAAAGCCATCAGGATCTTTTTCCTTTAAAGCTGCAGTTTGAACAGAGACTGATCTTTGTGCAGTTAAGGTTAATCACATTTGACTTTATTTTAAAAAAATATATCACTGGATTATTTGTTATTTTTTAGCTTCTGAGTCTTATGCTTGTATTTACCCTCATATGACATCATCAACATTGAAGCTAGCTCAGTAGGATAATAGGAAAACATGGGATGGAACATTGGATGTTGGTCAAATTGTGACATGAGTTGTGATTAATCTAATTTTTCTTACTTTTTTCTTTTTCCAACTTGTCAGTTTTTCATTGACTTGTGAAATTTGATAGATGTATGACTGAACAATATTTAAATAACAATACATATGACAGAATAATTTCACTCAATAATGGTGACTTGACATTTGCCATATTTCAGTATATATCAGCCTATGATTACACTGTATGGCACTGACATTCTGGGTTTTATGGAGCTTTATGTGTTTTTGCTTTTTAAAAGAATAATTACTGAAATAAAGTGTTTAATGAACATCTTCTCTCTGGTTGTTATTAGTAGGCAGAGAATCTAAAAAATGTCACATCCTAGCATCTTTTCACACTTTAAACAAATGCTCCGTCTTGATATTGCAGCGGCCATTCCTCAAACTGTTCAGCTCTATTTACGATGACCTAGATGGGCTTTTTTGTGGTTGTTTGATTTTAGACTATTTTGTAGCCTGTCTGGCATTCGTCTCTGTCTTTCAGGCAGATGCAGTCCCCGTAGCATCAGCGTGTCCTCCAAAGGAAACAGGGCAGTTTGTCTTCAAAGTTTTAGCCTAAACTGTTAATTTGTGTTTTGATAGTGTATGTCTATTTAGATAAATGTTATCAAGGTCTTGTCCTCAAAGACAAACAACTGTCTGCCTCATTTTTAGCATATCCAGAATTTAAATGAAGAAGAAACCAAAGGGGACACTGATTATGGATTTATTTAAACCTTTCTAGACATCGCATGTTCAAAGTTTAAGTAATTCAACTCATTAATCAGATGTTGAAATTCGATTTTCTATAAGAGCACAAACTGAGGATAAACTGGGAATATCTACATGACATGATCACAGCCAGATGATTTGAGATCCAGGAGAATATAAGAAGCCCTCTAAGTAACTAATAGTTTATAAGAACAGAAGAAAAAAGAGAGGCGACATCAGTCTGTCTGTCAGCTGATCTGTGGAGGACGCTGTTCAGAACAACGTGAGCAGAGTGGCACAGATTTAGTCCTGTCTGTCCACTCTGCTGCTGCTCAGACGTGTGCTAAATTAAGCATTGGACTCAGTACTTGTCTCCTAGGAGTCTCAGCTTTGTGCAGATGTCTCAGTATTTATTTGACGCTAAACAGTAAAGAACGGCAGCATCAGAGAGGATCGTTCTGCATTTAGAAAAGGAAACAACCCTGCAGACATCTTGGAAACAAAGAAACTATTGTAATCACCAATCAGAAGAGACTTAAAAACATTTATAACTCTGACATTTTTCTGTTGTTCAGATCAAAGCGTGTCCTTGGTTTTGTTTTTCCGTTCTTGGCTCCACACAGTCAGCTCAGCTTGAACTTTCTCTCACCCGCTCTTTCAGGTGAATTTTTATCAGATTTACTTCATCTCGGATAGCGTCTGTATGAATCTGATGGAAAGATCAGACAGTATTCAGAGAGGTGAGCTACGCTGTGCTCAGCTTAAGTAGGAGGAGTGCAGACGATTGTTTTTGCTTTGGAGCAGGTTTGGGATTGTTAATTATGTTTAGCACCAGGCAGCGTAGAGCTGTGCCAGAGACAGACTCATGAAGGAAAACAGAACAGTTGTTTTCTTAATCCCAACACAGCTAAAAATATATAGGTGTTTATGAACCACCACGCTGCAGCTCAGTAGTTAGGATCTGTTTCAGAAGGTTTGCTAACAGCAGTCAAAGAAGTGAGAAATTTAAACCGGAGAAAAATCTGACCCATTCAGGCAGGACTTGAAGAAAATTCCCATGATCAGCTGAGGATAACCGGAACAACAGAGAAGAGTTATTTCATGATGACCTGGCTGAAGTCCATAGGTTATAATCTGATTGGGACCACTGTACATGTAGGAGTTTAGCGGAAAAGGACCTTGGATAATTACGTCCAACGGAAACCATTATCATGTTAACCTTGACCTTGATCCATCTCCTTATTCTTATATTTATGATCCAATCATTTGACATCTTCCCCTTCTATCCCCTGTCTCCCCTCTCTCTACACCTCTTCCGGTTTGCCAACTTTCAAAAATAACATAAAAAGGACAATAGAGCCTAAAAAACATAAAAATAAGTAACAGAAATTCTTTCAAAATGAACCTGCATCCTAAAGTTTTAGCTCAAACAAGGAGAAAACGATCAGAGATGCAGCCAAGATGTCCATGATCACAGTGGATGAACTGCAGAGAATGTGTCATGTTGGATTTTAAGCTCTTAGCCCACATGCAGAAACACCACGACAAAGTAGTAAAATGATAAAACAAGATTTATTTCTGTTAGTAGCTGCAGACGGAGCTGCTATAACCAAAGAGTCCACAGGTAAACAGAACCACAGGAAGCAGGAAACGGAAATCACTAAGGAGGTAACAGAGAAGATGAGTTCGAGGAATGTGGGATAATGGACTTCAGGAACTGGTGAATGGATTTCCTTACTGTTTTGGAGTTGATTGCTGGCTTGGAGGGGAGTATGAGTTGTCCGGGTTTCAGTGTCTTTATGATCCAGTCCACAGAGGTGTGTGAAGGGGGATCTGACAGGTCGGCACAGGGAGTCAGTTTCCAGAGAAGAGTTCAAGCTGCCACTCTTAGGAACTAGAAGATTACCGGGAAGAACTGAGGAGTTGAGTATGAAGCTCGGGCATCCAGTGGGTAAATACCACGGCGTCAGAGGTAGCAGCGAGAAAGCCAGGATCAGATGGGTGAGTCCAGGAAACACGGAGGAACCCCTGAAGGCAACGAGGAGCACAGAGGAACAGGTTAGTTTACAGCAACGAGGGAAAATATCACAGAGACAAGCTCAGGAGGCTTAATGATACCATTACTGGCAAACACTCGGCAGTGTTGTGGCGACAGCGAACTCTTCTTAAAGGAGACCTGATGAGACTAGATGGGAAACAGCTGCGCAGCCAACACCACACCACACACCATCGGGGAGCTGGTGCCACCTGGTGGAGGAAAGAAGAACAGGGCACGCAGGAAACGGAGACAAAATTGACTGGAGGAAACCCGGATCATGACACAATGAACCAAAACAGAAAACTAAATCTACAATGGAATGGTTCACAGATAAGCATATCCAGGTGTTAGAATGGCCTAGTCAAAGTCCAGACCTGAAGAACTGAAAACTGCTGTTCACAGTCACTCTCCATCTGCCCTCACTGAGCTCCAGCTGTTTGCAGGAAGAACGGGCAAAACTTTCAGTCCCTCGATGTGCAAAACTGATAAAGACAAACCGCAGGAGACTGACAGCTGTGACCACAGCAAGAGGTGGAGCTACAAAGTTTTAACTCAAGGGGGCTGAATAACTTTACACACCCAATTTTTCAGTTTTATATTTGTTCCCGTTCACTTCATGATTGTGTCCCACTTGTTGATTCTTTACAAAGATTTATAATTTTATATCATTATGTTTGAAGTCTGAAATGTGGCAAAAGGTCGAAAGGTTCAAGGGTGCCGAATACTTTCATAAGGCACGGAATAAACAACTTGAACTAAATCTGTTTCTTTACATTGCAGTAACACATTGCAGGTGGTTAAACGCATTATTCTGCTTTATATCTCACAAAAGCCCTAAAACCAGTGTTTTAAGAAATAAATTATATAAAAGCTGGAAAAATAAATGGATCACAGTCACATGGGCCTACAGAAGCTGTAGATGATGCACGGTTGGGCTATGCTTCACATTAATTACTGCATCAATCAGTGTGGCTCAGGCTCATTCAGCAGAAGATTAACAACCATTAAAACTCAGTTAAAATGATGTTTATTTATCATTTAAGTAAAAGTAACACAAAAGGTGAAGGTTGGAAGAATGAATTGCAGCATATTGACTGTTTACTACGGTCAGCACCCCTGGCACCTGAAGATGAACCAGAAGCACAGGCTATGTGAAACTAAACATATTTACCATGAGAAGTCATTTTCTGTTTTCACCCTGACAGGCAGAAAAAAGCTGAGTGGAGCAAACCATAGAGAACCAAAAACAGATCTTAAATACTACAGAAATCAGCACTGCGGCCCTTACAGATTGAATCAACAAGCACACAGTCCAAAAGAGCCCAGATCCTTGGACTGCTTCAAACAAAGAGTTTGCCACAAAGGGTCTTATCTGTTAACAACAAATGTTTCCTAGTTACATGTGCCACCCTGTTAGGTGCCTGGTATGCACTACGAAGAACTACGTGTTCCAACCCCCAATCATCTCCCTTTCAGTTCATTAAAGAACCTACTTGAACTCAGCAGGAAAAGTCTAAAAATGAGTTCCATAGTATTCTGCCTAACAAGCAAATGGCTATTACTAAAATACTAAAAGAAAATGTGAAACAACAGATCCTAGGTTCATTTTTTGTTGTAAATTTTTGGTTTGTTAATTCAGATGCAGGGGTGGACATTCGCACCTGCTACTTACACAAACTTACAATTTCCCACATTTGACTGGGATAAATCATTAAAATGCAAAGCCCCACTTAAGAGTCTGTGCAGCGTCTCTTAAAACAAAACGGATGGGAATTTTTATAGATCTATACTAAAAATGTAATGGGATCTATGTTTAAAGAAAAGGTAAAAGCAGCAATAAACGCTGTGGGATGGTTTATATGCTGGCTGAGGCAGTGAGAGGCGATTCACAGACAGATCTGGGAAGTTTATCGAAGGTTTTTTTTTATATATATATATATATAAAGATGGGAGAGTGATAAGCTACACATACCTGCACTGCCTTCCCCTCAATGTTTTGTTCTCTGTGAGGCTCAGAGGATCACTATTTAACTTTATCCGTTTTCTGTTCTCCTGAAGTTGGTGAAAGTTGTTTTTTTTGTCTCGAGGGCAGTCATATGATGTCCTCTTTTGGATCACCATTTTATCTGTTTTCTGTCCTCCCGGAGTCCATTCATGGGTAAAATATTCCATTTTTAACGTTTCATTGTCTGCCCCGCCTGCTGTATAGACCCCTTCATGCCCTACGTCACTGCGAAGTCACGTGACAAACTGGAGGTAAAACAAACCGAGGCTGGAAGAGACCGCTGTTTACAGTTGCCGTGCAAAATGTCATCTTGCTGTGTTTTGGTTGTCAAAACCGAAAAAATAAGAATTCAGACTTTTCAGAAGTTTTATGGACAGAAAAACTTCAGCTAAATGCGATGAGACTGTCATGGGATCTACTGGTGCATAATCTGTAAGGGATGGTTCTCAGATAGAGTGCAGAAGGAAGGAAACATCTTTAAGTATTAACAGTCATGTTTAACTAAATCATTGATAGAAGCACAACTTGCAGAGGAAGATCTAACCTTCTAGGCCAGCATGACCACTGCTCTAATGAGCAGCAGAGATCTCATGCCTTCACTCCTACTTATACCAAAGTTCCTGCCTTGTAACTTGAACATATCCTGCTTATCTATGATCAACAGAAGACTAACTCAACATTCCAACTATGTTTAGCTCACCTCAAACTGAAGCATCCACCCCCCAAACTATATGAATAAGGTAACAGAAAAACCGTAGACGATCACAGGTCATCATAGGCTACCAATGAAGCAGACCTCTAAGTTTCCACATGGAACCCAGGAAACAAGCAGAGCTAAACAACGAGCAGGAACAGAATATAGAGTAAAAAGAAATAAACCTTCAGCAAGATGAAAGGACTGGACTGAAAACATCATGAACAACGTTCCCCATTATAACTAGTTAGAATGCAATAAAAATAAAATGACAAAAAAAGATATAAACATTGTAATGAGTAATAGTTCAAAGATGCTTTAAAAGCAGAAAGTTTACCAATATTTTCAGAAGATTTCTCTTAGAGAAATCCTCAAACCCATTTCTCTAACAGGAAGCAGAAAACACAGTTCCTCTTTATATGTTTACTTTTCTTTA
The DNA here is from genome assembly GCA_034780135.1 of Jordanella pulchra. Taxonomy (NCBI): domain Eukaryota; kingdom Metazoa; phylum Chordata; class Actinopteri; order Cyprinodontiformes; family Cyprinodontidae; genus Jordanella; species Jordanella pulchra. Next base: position 7,931 of record JAUZNJ010036131.1, read on the forward strand.
AGAGTCAGTGTTGCTCCAGCTTGTTGTTTTAAAACGTTATGTTGAACAACACAGCTGCTTTTTTCAAAGTCCACCTACGTAACTGCAGTTATGTTTTTCAAAGAAGTCCATTAAATTATCACAGCCCTTAAGAATATACATGTAGATCACTAAATTCTGTATTTTACTCTTTAACAATGGATGTAAACAGACTTCAGTTGTGTCCTAGATCCATAGATGACTGGCATGTAACTGATAATTTAATACATTCCTTTGACACAATCACTGAGCTTGTCTTTAAACCCTGAGAAACAGTTGACTCAAACAAGTTCAGGTGTTTGTCTGCTGAGTTTGAAAACAATTGAGTTCCACATAAAAAATGAAGGAGTGAGTTTGAGGGAAGCCGAATGAGGCAAGAACTGCATGAATGATCACCTGATCAAAAGTTAATTTCTTCTGCTATTTTTTGCTAAATATAGCAATGTTTGGCATTTCATCAGCGAAGAAACTAGTTAAATAAATAAAAATATTTAGAGATTTGATGTGTTTAAACCCATGATGAGATGTAGGCTATCCTAAATATATTTATATACAGATATAGAATACATACAACAAAAAATCTCAAATCAGACCAAAACTAGACTAAACCTTTTTTAGTGTATGACAATTAAACCTTGATTAAAACTTGTATATATTAAATCACTAGCTGGGGCTAGCTATAAAAGCTAACTGCTCTTAAAAGCATTCCTGGTTCATCATTTGTCTACATTATTTACTCTATCTTCCATCTTTAATTAAAAAAGCTTGTCTGCTCTGGGCTAGAGAAAACATCTTCACTCCAACCGCAAAACTTGTGCCCGGTTTGAGCGTACCTTAACACTGGTGTGAAAATGATCTGTATCAAACTGGCCTTAAAAATCCCTGCATGGGTCGTTCTCTAGTACCAGTCATGCTGAGTTAAACTCCACAACTTGATTTTGGAAATTCATTGGAGGTTTAATCTGAATCAGCTCAGAGGTTTGCTGCTCTGAGTTCCATTGTTGTTGGCTGATATCCCAAGACACTAAAATCTTAACCTTGCATTCAAATGAAGTATTCTGCCACAGGGATCGTGCCTCATTAGAGCAGACGCTCACACCTGACATCCATGATAGAGTACCAGATGCTAAAGGTCACATAGAGGAGCAGGAATCATACCAGATGAGAAGCAGAGGAGAGTTCTGATATTTCACCAGCTTTAGGTAAAGCTTTTAGACGGAGCCGAGGCTGTAAAGCTGATAACTCAAAGTAATCATTGCTTTCAATTTTAATGTTCTTATAACTTTGCTCACTTAACTCAAGAGCAATTGGAGGCAAGGTTGTAGCTGATTAATTTATAGAAAATCAATATTATTTCTTAATCAGATGTATAAAACCAGCTGAGTGATTGTGCAGCGACCTCAGCCTCTCCCTGTGGTTTGTTCGACTGATCTGCAGCTACACCAACAACAATGCTGAGGATGACTTTGTCAGCATGTGGACCGCAGATGTAACAGGCTGCAGATGCATGGATGGGTCAGATCATGTGACTGAGGGATGGGACAGGTGCAGGCTGAGGCTTCATGCCCAGAATATAAAGTCAGTCATTAAACACTGCGCAGATGTATTTACCGCTGCAGGGTCTGCTTAACAAGCTGCAGGCACCACGTGGCAGAAATGACCCCAGTCACTTATAAAGGACAATTCTTACCTCATCTGGTTAAAAGTTACACCTATAGAAGAAACACGGCTCCCTGTAGAGGAGATTTTAGATGTAGTTTTTCATATGGCCTTAAAATAAACCAGCGGAGAAATGAGAGAACTGTATTCCATATCTTAAATAAAACCATCAATATGGTAACAAATAAAAAGAAGATCATGCTGCCCAGAAGAGGAAATACTGGTGGGTAATGTTTGATAAAACAAGATCAACATCCTGCAGCTCCTCAGAGTTGATCATCATTAATGTAAAGAAACTGTTTCCTCCGTATGTCACCCACTAGATGGGGTTAAACACATCTGCAATGTGTCTCAGGCAAAGGCTGATCAGCAAACGGAGACAGACTGGGAGCACAGGAGGCTGCTGCTTGGTACTGGTTTCCATCTCCCAGCTTATGTCAGTGACTACAACAATCACTCACTTTACTAACATCAGAGAAAACATTTTCTTTAATTATATTAAAGCCTGGAGTTCTGCGTGTCCTTAAATGTTCTTTGAGCTTTTAATTGATAAAGTGAAACACAAAGGAAACAAGAGCTTAAAATCTCCATCTGATAAGAAGAAAAGAGAAACGCTCTGGTTAGATGCTGTTTGCAGACAGAATAATAAACTGATGAGAAAATAATCAACGATTTCTGTGAAACTGAGAAAAGCTCAACATGAACTTTCCTAAGTTAGTTATAAAAATATGTTGTAAGGATTCCGGTTTTCCCCACGGAAAGAAATTCCATGTTTTGTTTGGTGTTTGTGTTCATATTTCTGACAGGACTGAATTAGGAAGCTGCTATTTTGTTTATGTGAACATGGTTGAACTTTTGCAGGGGTTGAATCAGTTTATTTTTCATCCCCATTGCTTTCTGGGCATTACTACACGTGTATAATTGTGTATACAGTATCTCATTTTTGCTTCTGATATTAGCCCGAATATTAACCTTGAAAATAAAAAAAGAAAAATCAGCAAATAAATAATTTCTTAGTTCCCAAAGCTTTAAATAGGGTAAAAAATTGGATAACAACCTGTAACTGTTTTAAATGTTGGTTTCAAATATTGTTTTCTTATATTTCACTGTATTAATAAGCTAACTTAATAACTGTAATAGCTAGTAATAAAAATGATGAAAGCAGGGTTAAAGCTTCGTCAGCAGGGATCCAGTGACTCATTGGAGCAGCGCTGTGACGACAGCAGCAACCTGTCCCTCGTTTCTGTTTCTACCTACAGAGCTGAGAGCCAAACAGACGGTGTGTAGGGAAAACACAGGATGGATGAACCCGCATTTCTAAAAAAAAAAAAAATCAACTGTGAAACATTATTCTAAGGAGATTTAACACCAGCAGCCATATCAGCAAAGGCATCTATTCTACAGGGTTTAGAAAAGCTATTCTTGACCTTTAACCTTTTTTCAGTGTGAATGTTAATTTAGCAAATTTCATAAGGTTTTCATGGAATAGACCCATAAAATGTAGGAGTGGGAACAGTTTGTGTGTGACTGTGAGAAAGCTGTGTGTGCTTGTTCTCCTTTTAACTATGTATACCTTTGGTGTGATGGCTTGTTTTTAAACTGTTTTTACCTTGTAGAGCACTTTGTGTTGCTGCATGCAGGAAAGCTGCTTTATAAGTAAAGTTTGATTTGATTAATAAAAGGAAAGGGATGCAGGATTTTTAAGAGAGAAATCCAAAAGAGTGACACGCAGGCGTATTTAGCCCAATGAATCTTTGGTAGGAACAGCAAATCTATGACTTTTGTGATCATGATTTATTTCTTTTAAAGATAAAGTGCAGCTATCACTTGATTCCTCTAGTAAAACAGTATAAGATTTACTTTATTTATTACTTTTCACTAGTTAATAATATTAATTAAATCTAAAGAGACTCACATGGAGAAAAGAAGCAGTAAGAAAGATTTTATTGACATTAATGAAATAAGGATCCCAACAGAAGACATGATGTGAGTTGACATGACACGCACTCGGATGAATAACTTAGGAAGAGGATGATTGTTGAGTTTTAGAGCGAACTAAAACATGGTTGCAGAAGGGTGCTAATTCTGACAAGAAAATATGTAAGGACATTTTCTTTGGCATGCTTTGGATGGAGATTGTAGTACTTGAGATATAAGAAGCCTTTTCTCCATCAATTCATCCATCCATCCGTCCATCCATCCATCCATCCATCATCCGTCCGTCCGTCCGTCCATCCATCCATCCATCCATCATCCATCCGTCCATCCGTCCGTCCATCCATCCATCCATCATCCATCCGTCCGTCCGTCCGTCCATCCATCCATCCATCCATCATCCATCCATCCATCCATCCATCATCCATCCATC
>JAUZNJ010036132.1:0-11975 GCA_034780135.1 Jordanella pulchra
AAGGCTTGTAACTCCTAAGGTTGAGTAGGCTGCGTGCTTAAAAGGACGCAGCCAGCTAAATGAGACACAGCTTCTGTCAGCTATGGTGTATCAGCAGATATATCCCAGAATCCTTTGCAAAAGCTCTCCTCGCAAAGCATCATGGGATTTGTTTTGGGGGACAAGAGAGAACAAAGATGGTGCAGTGCAGGGTGCCGAAGTCATGTGACCAATGGGGGGTGAAAAGTAGTGGTCATCTATCCAAATGGTGAGTTAACTGAGTTCACTATAAAATTCACTATATAGCCCCCTTCTATATGGTGATTGAGGGATTAGGGTGGAGGTTTGGACACATCCAAAGTCAGATAAAATTCAGAATGACAATTCAAACTGCAGATGCTTTGAAAACCATTGGATAAGTATCTGAGTTTATAGCACATGTGGTGTGTCACAAATTAGATTTTTTTTAGGGGGGGGGAAATCGGAATGTGACAATGTATACTTTAGTGAAAAAGTTCGAGTTGCATATGGGCAAAAAGATCGGATTTGACTTGCATTTGCCTGATGTGTCAATATCTTTACTGAAGGTGTGGTCACATATGAAATGTTAGTAGTCACCCCCACCATGTGGTCTGCAGCTTCTGTTTTCCAGAGCTAGTAGCTTTTCTTGCAGTTGCCTTTGCTCCCACCAGCATTTAAACTCTGAATATATTGTATGTTTGTTTTGTTTTTAATAGATGTTGCACATTGAGTTTCTCAATTTTCTGTGATGGCAACATTTCTTTTTTATAGCAAATTACCTTTATGTATGTTTAGTCTGATAGTCTTATTTTTCTGTTTGCTAGTCTGATTTAAAGTTTGCAGTAGTTTTACTTTTATGCATTGAAACCTTACAACTAGGGATGTAAACAAAATACTTACAATAAATTTTTGAATAATGATTTATTAGATTAAAATTTATTTCATCCAATCAATTTAAAAAGCTCTCTTTATTTTTGTAATTTTACCGCCAATTATTAGAGAGCACTGTTGTTCACTCTTAAGCAGAGCCTCACTAAGTGGAGGGAGGCATGCTAAATCAGAAGCATGAACTGATTGATAGTCCAGTTCAGGATTGTTTACACTGTTTAATGGCAATAAGGATTCAGAATGTGTTTGTAAACCTAAGCAATTGGTAAACTCCTTATTACTGAGATATTGCCCATTCAGCCATGCTGCATGACGGAGCGGCATCAACTTCTCTGTTCGAAGAACAAGTATGGTAGTTTGGGAAGCTTTTTATAATTTAATGCACCTCATTGAGTGAAGTTTTAACATTCCTCTTAGAGTAACCAGAACAACTTGTTTAAAAGTGCTAGCATCAATAAAAAGTCTCTCCCACCAGATTGTTGGATTATACTTTGCTGAAAGTAACAATGATGATGGCATGTCAGAGCAAAATACCTAGTCTTTTAAGGATAGTTTTACATCTCTGTTAGAAATCAGATGTTTTGCATATCTAATTAATCTTTTTTATTCAGTAACCTAACACGTAGGGTCCTGCTGTTATAAATACATTTAATAATGCATAGAAAAAAAATTTGTTTATTTAGTCAGTTTTTAACTGCAAGAACTCAGAGTGGACAACAGAACAGGATTAGTAGAGATAAAACAAAGTTTTTTGCAATTTCCTATTTCCTTTACATTGCGCTGCCCTAATGTAAATGAATGTTTTCATCATATAAATGTTGAAGCATCTAAAAGTTAATTTCTTAATGACAAGCAACCTCCAAGTTTTTAACACCTCATTTTATTGTCCCAACATTCAAAAGTACAAATAATTTAAACACAACAGTTTTATGAAAAAGAAAAAACAAACATTTACAGCAAGATTTTTATTTTGTTTCCAGTTTCAGAAATGACCTAAACTAGCAAGGATAACATGAAGTCATTCATCGCAGTAATTGGATTAATAATAAGAATACTAAGAATAATAGCAATAATAATCATAATAATCATCATTGATAAGTGTTAATAACATAAGCAGGAGAGAGTAGAGAGAGCCATGGTCACGGGGCCCTGTGAACATTTTTTCATCTTTTTTGTCTTTAAAGATTTTCTTTATAGATTTTTCAGATAGTAAATAAACACGTCTCAGGAGGAAAATGAAAACTGACAAGAAGAGCCTAGTTCCTCTGTTCACCTTCCCTCCTCCACTACTGGCTGCGTTGTTCCTACTGGCAGGTTGCCACTATAAGGCGCTACAGGGGGATGGTGTGAGCCATAGGGGTCGGGCATAGAGCGAGGTGACGCAGCTCCATGTTTCAAACACACGTGCACACACACACCCACACACATTTACACACTTAACAATCACCCTTTGCCATCTCCGTCACATAGTCGCTCAGACATGTTCAAGGATGTGCACTGAATGAATACATTTAAAAGGTTCTCACTTCACACAGAAATCTACTCCAGTATGCAGACAAACACACTCACTTCGACAAAAAGTAACATACGTGCACAGATGTGCATCCAAACAAATGTTTACATCTTGGGTTTTAGGCGGGAACACATTCACACATCCTAAGAGTTGAAAAAGTCACACAGAGTACGAAATCCACACATCAGAACATTCTACTGGGGTCGTTGCATAATTCAGGCTCCCGACACAAGTTGGGAGCATGAAGGGGTCTGGTTGGTCTGTTGCTGTGTAGACGTGATCGGAAAATGGGTATGATGATATTGAGATGACCTGGCTTTTCTAGAAGGGAGAGAAGGATGTAGCTATGCATGTGAAAGTTTCAAATGCTCTCCAACACACTTCCTTCATGTTTTTAAGCCTCAACAACAAACAGAAAAAAACAGTTCTTTGTATTTATACTTCTGGAACCTTGACCCTTACCTTTCACCTTTCAAAATATATAATATATATCATATTAGATTATATAAAATATAGACTCAGCACAATCCCCTTTTATACCTCCAGAGTATTTCTCAAATATAGCAACAACTGCTGCAAATAGCAGTTTGTGTGCAATTGTAACAACTTTTAAAAGATTTGTTGGTGTGTCATTTGAAAACTTGATGAATATTCTTAAAAATAAGTTTTGACTCTTAAATGATCTGTTTAGTCCAGTGCAATGAATGGCCCTCAAATAACAATTTCAAAAAAATGGAAATCTACCTAAGTCTCTACGTTAAAATGTTTTTTTGTGTTTTTTTTATTCTTATTTTCTAATCGAAAAACTGAAAACTATGCTTTCAGACCCACAATTTTGCATAAGGTTTCATCACAAAGCGGTAGTAAGTGGAGGGAGGGTGTGGACGGAGTGGCTTTTTTAGAACTACACAAACTTATCACAGGTTATATTGAACCAGAACAACTGTTTATAACATTCTAATAAGACTAAACTTTATTGAAAAAGATCTAGAGATTTCATTTTTAACAAGACAAGGAAAAAAGCAATAGCAAATTGAACTATTAACTAGGTTATGCATAGCGAGTAACTGTTTCTAGTAATAAGGGAAGAGCGTCCCCCAACCCTCCAGACATTTTTTTCTGTTTTCTTGACTTTTAGGTTTTTTTATATTGTAATTTTGATATATTGGTACAAAGCACAAACGTACTAAAAGTTCTCTCAGTGCAGTGGACTACTGGAAGAGCCTCTCCATTAGTCGCTTTGTTCCCTTTTGCTCAGAAACGCCCCCCTCCCTGTACCAGAACCACGCAAATACACAGACAATGAAACAAATAAATACATAAATACACATATAAATCAGAAAGTTAATAAATATTGAATAAATACAAATAAATAGAAAAAATAAATAGTTTGAAAATAGATAAGTAAATAAACAAATACACTTATATTCTTTAAGATTTTGTTCATTTTCTTTTGCCGCAGTAGTTAACTTAAAAGTTAATCCAATTTTTTTTCTCCACAAGCAACATGACAACAATTGAACAGTTTCCTCACAATCTTTTTCTAAATAACTCAACCACCACTTTATAATAAACTGTCATATGAAAAAGACAAGCTCAAAACGAAAGAACAGTGACAACTCAGATAAGTACAGTAGATATTGTAAAACAAATGTAGACTGTATATATATATTTATATATCATCTATTTGTACACAGCAAATAAAGACACAGTTGTCATAGATCCTGTTTGAAGGAAAATATCTAGACTAACAGAACTAGCTAATCATCATTAAGTTTTGACAAACGTATCACGCTCGTCGAGTAACCTAAAAGTCAGCAAGCCAAACAAAACAAAGAAAGAAAACAAAAGTACAAATTTCTTCAGTGATTCTTACAAGGCCCCAAGTCAGTTTAATTTCCGCATAGAAATGGTCTCACTGGATTCGTGGGCCGACATTAAACAAATATGAAACAAAGAACAGCAGCTAAATTTAATGCCAACATCAAAGTATTTTTTCTTTAAACAACACATAGAACAACAAAGTTGGATATTTAAGATATGTGAATAATGTAGTATAGCACCTACGGTTGATCGCTAAAAGGAAGTTCTCTTCAAATGTTAAGTTCACAAACGTAGAGCAAAAAAATGATATAGATAATGTATAATATGCTCTTTAAATGGATAGATGTGTATATATCTATGTACTGATATCTCATATTGACTTGTCATGAAAAACAGGAAAACAAGTGGACAAAAGGGTCTTCTTGCTTTGGGCTCTGGACTATAAGGTTTTTTAGGCCTTGGAAAGACCCCTTTCCCTTCCCTTTTGGGTATCGCTGTTGAATTATGCACTAGTACACATGTGAAAAAATTTACCAAAATCACCTGCCTCGATTTGCATCGTCTTTTTCATAAAATCATCCTTTCTACAAAATCCTGACCAAACCCGGTTTCACCAAAAAACAGCAATCTCTGATCCTATAAAGTACCACGGCAGAACGACAAGACAAGGTGGTGCCCCCTCCCGCCCACCCCGGCCCCCCAGTTAGCCAGTCAAAATATTTTTCTCTTTTTTTCAAATCCAGATTCTTGTAAAAATTCTTCAATAATTATTATTTTAATTATGGTTTATAAAAATAGATCTTCTTTCTATTTATTTTTATCTTTTTCTAAACGCATTTTTTCCAAGCAAAGAGATCTTCTCTTTGGCAACAGTGTCATTTTTTTTATTATTTTAAATTACTGAACATGTCATCAGGAAAGCTAACCCATCCCCTCCCTCACCCCATCTCCCTGAATCCCAGTGAAGAAAGACATTATGTTTTGTTTGCGATACAAAACAAAAACAATGTTAGAAATATTTTTTTTCTACATCTGAGTTACAGGGATTATATAATCCCATTCATAATCAGTAGGGGGAAGCTTTTAAATACACGCTACAAATGAATGAATGGTTTCACCAATTTAAAAAAGAGCCCCCTCCCTTTTACTGATCAGGGAGGTATATAATACTAACGACAGTGGATCCGGATTTATAAAAGAAAACTAAATCCTGAATCAAATACAGAGAAAAGGCTCTGATCTTAAAAGGACGTTCTCTTCTCTGAAATACGGGGATTTGCTACTGTTTACACAGAAGAGAAAAAATATTCAACAATCACAACAAACAAAAAGAATATACAATAAAGAGAAGCCTGCATTATCACAGGAGCTTCGAAAAAACGTATCAACATTTTCATCATTTCATTTTTGTAATACTCAGGCAACATTGGCTTATAGGTCCAAAGTTATAATATAAGCCATTTATAGTTCAATTTGTTAGATGGGCTGTAGGCTGCTTTCTGTTCCGGAGTTAATTCTGCTGTTGGATGGCTGTAGTAGGGTGACGGTGGTTGAAGGGACCTAAGGGACAAGTGGAGGTGGCGGGGCCGGAGGGCAAATTTGGAGCAGACGAAGGCTCGGGGCATCTGCCTCTATCTGAGAGTTCAGGACTTGTGTGTCTTGTTAGTCTTGAAGGAGACTTGCAAGACACGGTCGCCCAACCTGTAGCCATTGAGGCTGGCGATGGCCATGGCTGCCTCATCGTAATTCGTCATGGTGACGAAGCCGAAGCCCTTGCACTTGTTGGTGTTGAAGTCACGGATCACCTTGACGTTGTTGACTGCGCCGAACGGGCCAAAGAGCTGCCAGAGCACGCTCTCGTCTGAATCCGGAGACAGGTTGTACACAAAGATACACCAACCGGTTCCCGTGTGCCCGGGGATGTTCATGCCCACCAGGCTGGTCATGCTGTCAATGGTGATGGGAGAAAACCTAAGAAAGGAGGCAGAGTGGTGGGAAAGAACATGAGAAGGTCAGTCTTAACAAAAGAAGTTATGACATATAGAAAGATCGACTGCAATGAGAGGGATAGGTGAGAATTTTTTCAGCGAGGTTCTGTTCAAACTGAGTTCTGTTCAAAGTCTTAGCTTCTTGGTATTAGTGTATCTAACTAAAAAAGAAGTGAAAAGTGTTTTTCAGGAATTCAATTTTACAAGTGATATTGCAGGGATTTAATGGACAGACAGTGATACATTTCAAATATTTTTTTCTCATTTCACTTATTTAGATTTATATGGCAATAGTGCGCAGATAATAAAAACTACAAATATTATATCTCACAATATTTAAACATTATATGCGACCAATGAAAATGGATTCATACAAAAAAAGGTTTTCTCATTGCGATGGTTTAAACCATAATGAGAAAGCTGACCTGTCACCTCCTACAAAGTGGGTGAGCAACAGAGGAGCTTTATTATGCAAGAAACTTGCTCTTTACAGAGTATTGTATCAAAAATTACTGAGGGAAAGATAAGTAAAAGGAAAGAAATTGTCAGAAAATGCACAACAATGACCAAATCTTGAGAGTGCTGACCAGAAAAACCAAGTCAAAGGTTTTTAAGCTATTCACAACATTTGGACCATAGCAGGTCAGAACTTCAAAAGACATTAGTTCAGGTTACGGGCCAGAGACGTCACATTTCTTATGTTCACCCTCAGTTGAGAGAAATTGAAATACTTGAAATGTATCATTCAGTTTACAATGAATGTACATGAGCTTTGTTTTTTGTACTAAATGAAGTGAAATGAACTTGTAATTTAATTAAAAGCCATTGTTTACACAAAAATAGACCAAATTGTACATTAAAGTAAGCTGACTACTATTAATAGCTAGTGTAAGAAGGGCAAAGGCCTACGTGTATGCAATGTCTTAAAAACCTTCAATTTAAAAAAGCAACAGCAATTAATGCCAAAAGATCTCAAGTGGACTTTTATTTACAAGATGTCAACAAGTATTTATACAGGAGATAGTCAGATCTCTAAATAGAAATAGGAATCTCCCAATCTGAAATTGATATTGGGCCAATATCAGCCAAAAAATGAATATAATTTATTGGCCACATCCAAAATTTTTTATATAAATACTGATAGAAATAATCCACTTCAATGTTCAAAGTTTATATAACTTATTGATTAACAACAAATAGTTAAGTTGATATTATACCTATAGTTGACTATTGTTCCTTGTTTGAGTAATATCACCTGATCAAGCCTTTTCTAACATCCAGCATTACAAAATAATGGACAACAAATAATTATTTGCTTAATTAATTTACAATATAATCACAAAATATCTTAGAAAAGTATGATAATATTTTTGAAAAGTATTGTTTTTTTTATGTTGCTAAATGGAGGTCCACTATCTTGCCCCTATATGAATTTATATGAGGACACCTGAAGAGTCATTTGCTTGATTAATATTATAGAAAAAAAAAACTGCATTAAAAATCTATATCATTCCTTTAAACTATTCTCAACTGGGAATAAACCTCCGTTTTTGCCCTGCAAATATTGTAAGTGTAGATGCTATGCCTTTCTATGAAGAACCTGTATGGTAAACTATATTGTACCGGTTTTCAATATGAGCACAGAGCTGTCTTTAAAAAAATTTTTTTCTGTGCAGAGCTGCACTTCTGTTGAAGAACATGCAGATGAACTTTCTCTCCTTGTGTCCTTAAGTGGCTTCTTTCTGTGCCAAATTGCAGGAAGTTGTTGAATTAAACTATTGCTAGAAATTCATCAAAGATCATGCACCAGCCTGCTAAATTTGTTCTCATTCGCCTCATAATCTTCCCCCTTTTTCTTAGATGCAAGAGATTTGATTCCTCAGTTGACTTCACTTAATTGCCTTTCCGCTAAAAGGAAATGGGGGAAGGAGAAAAGAAATCCTGGCACTTTTAAATAAAAGGTAAATGAAATAAAAAGGTTAATTTCTTATTCCAGCTCCCTACAAGAAAACCACTATAGGCATTATTGGAAGTGCTTTAATCGAGATTTCCGCTTTACTGCAGCTGTCTAGGAGAAGGGAGCCTTCTCAAGGAAAAACGGAGGGGTAAAATGGGGAGCAAACTAAATGGAAAATGGAAGCACTTTACAGCCCAGTGGCATTAAGGTACAAAGTGTATTCCTTCCCCTCCTGCAGGGTTTTCTGTTCTATTCTATTTCAGAGCTCGTGGCACTGATCGATAGTGCTGCTTGCCACATGGACCCTCAAACCTTCTCTCCCTTGTGTCTATATATGGTTGGCAATCACTGCGACCTTCCTGCATGACTTTGGTCAGGCAGAGTCTGCCTCTGGTGTTTTGGTCATTGCTAAGAAATCTAAAACATGGATTCAAAGGTTTTAGCTCTGTGGTTGAGCCAGAGAGGCGTTTAATGATGTAATGTTTTACTACTGTGTATGTCAGATGAGATTTGATATCATGTAATACAAAGTATATAGTGAGAAAAAAGCTAGATTTTTTTTTTCGTTATTGTAAAATTCTATTACAAATGTTATATTTGTAACCAGAAAACTTTGTAAACAAAAATAAAATACATTTTTGGAAAATATCACATAAAAGTTCAAAAGAAAAGAAAAATATTTTTTTACATCAATGCAACATGAGCACAATATAGGATTTTATATAAACTGCATTTATATGCTCCACTATATATACACTTAATGGTTGATTGAGGCTCCTTAGCATTAATTATTTTACAGTACAACATGGTATGAAGCTGTTGAAAATATGGTTCTGCTGAAGTGTTAAAGAACCCTGCGCTGTTTTAATAGCAGCCGCCACTTCATCTTAGGGTAAAGTGATATCATGGTCATAAAGCAGGTATAGGTACTGTTGACTTTTGCACTCTAATCTATGAGTTTTTCCTACCACTCAACTTTCTATTGATGATTGGTTAAAGAGGTTTTTGAACTGCCAGTTTCTTTGGCAAAGACTTTGGCAGCCTGTTGATCATTGCTGGATATCAGTCAATAAATCAGTCTTATCCTGAGTATGTAGTCTACAACTAGGCTGTGACATAACAATTGCACTTTAAAAATCCTTTTCATTTATCTCTAGCAATATTTTTTTGTATGGGAAACCTTTATTCCATGAGCTATACTCACAATTAAGTTTAATAAAAACAGTTTCTTAATCATTTCACTGTGTGTAAAAAGAAAGGATAAGATTCTCATTTTTCACTGAATTACCGAGATAAATCAGCTACTTATTTCAATTTATGCAGATGTACCTTTGGATAATTTGTTTTTATCTATTAAATGAGGCGTATGAAATTTAGAAAGGCTTCTGCATTACTCTGCCTGAGTTAAAGCATAAACAAAGACTGATAAGCTTTTCCCATTCTTAGTTGCAAAACGTTACTGCTGTCAAGATGTGGGAGCGAGTGTGCATGTATGTGCATGTGTGAAAACATGTATATTAAACGAAGTGGGACCGAACACTAACCTGTTACAGATGAGACCAGGGGTTGCATAGCAACAGTATAGCTGACCAGATATCTATTCTATCCCTTCTAAAGCTAAACCATCCCTTTTAAGACTATAAATCACTAAAAAATGCTTCTTATTTGGACATTATAGAGTAAACAAATATAACATTTTCTTAGAGCCTTTCATTCCACCAACTTCTGTCACTAGTGCTTGCAGCATGCAAGATGGCATTGTCAGCACATCAAACATCTATCACCACGGTAGGTGCTGCTCTGAGTTATGTAACACCTTTGGTAGCAGGACAGCAAAATGAAAGATGGGAGCCGAAAAGAAGGAAATTGAGAAGAGCGGTGCCGAGCAAAGCTTGAGCTGTCTGCAGTGAAACAGCATTTCCTGTTTCCAGCAGGGATCCAAGTTCATCCAACCTTATCTCATGTGTCTTTTCATAACTTCTGCAGAAACTTCAAAGATTTAACAGATAAGTGTGGAATTTTGTCAATTCTTACACAGTGAAAATGTGCATCATATAATAATGAAGAGGGTACGTAGAGCGACTGTAAAATGAGAGGGTAGGAGAACCTGAATCCCCTAGAATTAATAGAATGAAATAATAAAAGCACACACCTAAAAATGATAAGTCTTAAACCAGAGAACAAAATTCTTTATATACACATACACAACCCAAAACAATTTAAACAACACCAGCACTTGTCATAATCAAAACAAAGGGAATTCATCACCACTGAAAACAAAGACTTCTGTTCGTCACAGGTGGTTGGAAGGTAATCAATTCAAACCGACGGGCAAAAAAAAAAAACACCAAAAGAAAATCAAACAAAATTGAAAAATATAAAAATGCTTTTGACCTTGAACAAATTCAAACTAAAAATGACTGGAGAAACCACAAGGAAAACCAAACTAATAAAAGAAGGGAAAAAAAGAAAGCTCAAAAATCATTGAGTCAACATGGACATCTGGCATTGGGTGAAGTTTTTAATTACCTCTTTACGCCATAGGCCATATTAAGCAAATTGTCCAGCCTGTAAAGAGAAGGAGGGTTCTGGGGTTAATGGTGGGCAGATGGTCGACTCAATCAATGGAACTAATGTTAAGTCCCTGCAGGAACTCCATGGACCTCCTCACTCAAGAACAAACAAACCCATCTATAGTTGGTCCATTACACTGAGAAGCCCCAGCAAGAAAAGCAATCATAAGTCTATGAATCTACATTACAATCAGTATGGTCTGCACTTGGTTGCTCACTTGCTGAGCAGGCATAGCATTAGCTAATGCCAAAGCTTCAGGAACATTCAGATTATTCCAGGAACTTCCAATTAAGTACTACACAAGATTACAGACATACACCAATAATCATTTAACTTTGCA
This sequence comes from Jordanella pulchra, assembly GCA_034780135.1. Taxonomy (NCBI): domain Eukaryota; kingdom Metazoa; phylum Chordata; class Actinopteri; order Cyprinodontiformes; family Cyprinodontidae; genus Jordanella; species Jordanella pulchra. Next base: position 11,085 of record JAUZNJ010036132.1, read on the forward strand.
GTTAAATACAGCGCACTATCTGCATGCAGAGTGTAAGCACAGCAGTGCGTCAGACGTTACTGGCATGATAGTGAAGACCGAATGACACATCACTGTGAATCATTTATTTTTATACCTGAAATCATTTAAAAGTGGGTTTTTGCGCAAGTTATGCGACCACACTGATGGTTTACTAGGATGGAGGTAAATGAATTTTGTTTATCAAGAGTTTTCAATTAGTGCTCACTCAATTAAGAGATTACCTAAGATGGCAAGGAAATGATCCAGAGTTCTGTCAGTGTAATGGTTTGGCATTTGAGTGATGGTGAGTGAGAGAGGCGAAGATGATTAATTGGTTTTCTGTGCGGCGGAACAACAAAAACATAACTAGATGTTAAAGTAGCCATGAAATTGTGAATGTCTGTCTTTGTGATCAGGGTCAACCTTTTGAATGATAACAGGTGAGGTGGAAAAGCTGTGTGTTAGACACATGGCGTCCTTCGTCTGAAAGCGTTAGCTCTCGGGAGACGTTTCGTTTTCATAATAATTTCAGCCTGTGGGGTTCTGGTATTGCAGTTGACCAGTGCAAATTACAGTATCAGAGCAATAGGGGTTCAGGAACCTGTGGGCTGTGTGAAATGTTGGCCCTGGATGGATGCAGCCTGCTTGGTGACTCAATGACCTTCATTTTTTACTTGGGTCTGGCCTGCCTCATGTCTTATTAACTCCTCAGGCCTAATGGATAGAGGCCACGGCTTATTGAGCAACAGCTGTGCAGCAACGCCTCATTCCTCTTGAAAATGCTGCAAACTCTGACTTTGACTTGACTTTAAAGACTGTTTCTGTTTTGTTGTTGCATTCAACAAGTTTTTATAGGTGAAATATATGTAGTGACATTAATATCCCATTTCA
>JAUZNJ010036133.1:0-11974 GCA_034780135.1 Jordanella pulchra
GAAGAGATGATTTAGGCAAAAAAATCATTTTTGAAAAAAAATGACTTAGGCAATTATTTTAAGAAGGTGACGATATGATATTTTATAGAAGCTACTCAAAGATGAAAATCATTTTTAAGGGAATCATTACAAGATCATTTAAAAGCTCAACTGTAAGGAAAAAGTTAGGTTTCACAAATTTGTTACAAGCTAATGAGTGTGAGGACAACCATCTGAACTGAAAACTGCCAAAGAAAAATTTTTGAAAGAATATTGCGACTTACTTTTTGTCCAGGTAAAGCCCAGAAATATAGTTTGTAAACTTACATCAACCTTGACTAATAAAATTAGAAGAGTAAACCAGAAATTTTACATATTTACTAATGATCCAAAATGTTTTAAGTAATGAATGGCTGTTAGAGATATTTTTATCCTTTGTATACTATGACGAAGTAAAGATCTGTCTAGACCTGTGCTTCTAAACATGGTCCTAAGGACTTACTGTCCTATATCTTTTAGGTATTTACCTGCCTCAACTCACCTAACTTAAATAAATGGGTGATTAGCAGGGCTTGATGGCTGCTGAGGGAGTAAAAACATCTTATGCAGCTGTGCTGAAGCAGAGTCATGTTTTATTTAAGTCAAATGTTAAAAAAGTTCAGACTTTAATTGTATTTTGCTTTCTCTTCCTCACATTCGGTATTAACAATTGATTAAGGCAAAGCTATTATTTTACCAATAGATCTTCATTCCATGGTTATTTGTGCCCATGACATTTAGTTAATGATTGAAAGAGCAAGTGGACAGAGTGATAAATCAGGTTTTACCACCAGGGTAGTGAAGTTTGTTCACCAAGAGTCCACTGAAAGCTGGAGAGACAAACACTACCCTTATCTACACTGAGGATGCAACATTAACACCTTCCTTTAGGTTCACAGCATGTACTTTGGGTCAAGAAAATCACTCACTGGAGGATTTATGCTTTCCATCCGGCAGAGAAACAGCTAAAAGGAGGGGTTGGTGCCACTGCTCAATTTCTTTCATATTCTAATGTGTTTTATAAATAAATAAATGATGTATAAAATAATTAGAAATCTTAATAAGCCCACTCTTTTTGCACATGTGTTTGAATACCTGAATACCTGGCTTATCATTACTGTTGTTGGCACAAGAAGACAAGATTTTTTTAATGAAATATTCAACATCAACAAACTGTGGACCATGTAAATGCTTCATGGTTCTGTCTTTAAAAAGAGAGAACAGGTAAAGATAGCTTTAAATCGATAGAGATGGATTACTCTCGGTCCTTATCCAGATGCTAAGTGAAGGAGCTTCTCCCCATGCGTCTCAGAGATTTCTTCTTGCTGCTGCAGAAGAACAAAGATGTGTAAAAACATAATTATTCTGCAAAACCATATCCGATAAGGTGCACAGGGGACCTGACAGAAAATCTTAAAAGAACAAACTTCCATGCACATATACTTGATGGAACTAAATCAGATCCCAAGAGAAACCTGAAAGATTTGTTCTCTTGATTACTGCCAAAATTCAGTTTGCACAGCTAGTTCCTGATACCACATTTCAACAAAGGTTGATGGGAATGTTTGCCAACACTAAGAGTCAATAAAAAAGGATTATCCTGCAGTAAATTCAACGCTGGTAAACCTCGTGATACCCCACTACAAAACTTTAGCTGGAGTTTTTAGAGAAGTTTTAAGGCTACAGATAGTGTCTGTGTTGCAGTTGTTCTCAACTTAGTTGTTAATGGTTAAAAATAGTACTTGAATGAGTACTGTATACTAAAATGTCCATCTTACTCCTGGATGTGAGCACTGCTTAAATAAGCAGATTTCTACAGAAAATCGTGTGCATTAATATACCACGTTTATCTCTGTGTCCTTCATTGAACCGCAAGACTGTGGATCAAAAGGAAGAAGGGATTTGATCCTTTTCAGTCGCACAATTATCGGTGAGGTCAGGCGCTGAAGCTGAGTGATAAGGTCTGTCACTCATGTGACACTCCTTATTCTTTCCAAAGCTGATAGAAGGGATGGAGATAGAGGTTTTCTCAGGTTAAAGTTCCATCATGTGAAATATGAAAAGTACTTTTTCTTTGAACTAGAGTTTGCAATCCTGAAAATAGAAAATATAACCTACATATGTTATTTGTTTGTTTAAGCACTTTGTGTTTTAAACTGAATATAAAACAATTCATTTTATCTTGGAAAAAATATAATCTTATTCTAAAAAAAAAAGGAGAGGAATTCAGGGAGAAAAATGTACAGATAACTTTTCATCTGAATACCTAAGGTGCTTAGCACAAATTACTCAGATTATGTCACATTAAAACAACAGAATGAATTAAATTTTACCTTAATTTTGTGGTATAGAGTAAGTGATGCATTATTGTAAAGAAGAAATACAGACCAGTAATAGAAATGATTTGCTCATTTAAATTTAACACCTCTATTCAGCCTCCATGATACTGTACATAACCACATTTTTCTACAATTACAGCTACAAGCTATTTTATTTATCCATAACAGCTTTGTACATCTAAAGGCAGTCAATGTAATTGGAAGAATTTATGCATTAAGATACTCATGTTTTGCCACAGTTTGTTTAACAGGATTTCGACTTTTGCTAGGCCATCTAACATACATATTCTTTGATTAAACAACTGTATTATGCATTATGTTGTAGCTCTGGCTGCTTTTGCAGCCTCTAACAGTTTTTATATTTCTTTCTAGAATTGCTCTACATTTAGTTTCCTCTCAACTCTGATTATCTTTCCTGTCTCCACTAAAAAAAGGCATCCCTACAACATAATGCTGGTGCCACTGCGTTTCACTGTTTCAGTGGAGTTGTCAGGGTGATGTCCAAAGTCAGCAGAACTTCATGTCGTCTTCCAAATCAAGTCTGAAATATCTGAGGGGTAGGTGCTTAGCCATAAGTTGCAGTCAAACCTTAAGTATGTAATACCTGCAGTAAACAGTTTCTTATCAAACCCACAGCATCTAGTACAGCTTTAATTCAAAATGCAAACCTGCAGCTTTTGTGAATAGGACCTTCCCCCCTTTTGGTCTGATCATCATCTTTCTCTCATATTTCTCTGCCATTTTTCTGTTTTAGTGATCCAGTTCCTGTCTCCCTGTGATCCTGTGGTTCCTGGTTTCTAGATTAAAAAAGTTTTTAGCATCATGAACAATCTGATGTCTGTTTACTGCCTCGGTCCTTCAACCCCCACAAAATCATAACAGCAGGATCAGATCAGTCAAGGACAAGGCAGCAAAATCTGAAAAACTAAAGCTGTTTTCGTATCTAAGTCAGGGGGCTGAGAAGAGCTCAAACCCAGCTTTGGACAAGGAGGAGTAGCCATTCCACACTCAAGGCTAACCAATCCACCTCCTTTGTACTAAAGTTAAAAAGTCTGCCGCATCACAAGTGTCCCTGCCTTTTATTCTGCCCAGCTTCCACTGGGGTTGACTAAACACCATCCTGAGGCTTCCTGAGACAGCTCTACGTTGCAGCAACTTTTGTCCCTCATCTTGAAGCAGAACACAGTGTAAAGCAGAAATCATCGCTCTATAAACAGCATTTTCCACTGCCAGGTTTGCTGTTCATGTTCTCCTTGAGCGCTAGCCAAGCCTACTTCTCGCTTCCAGGTCCTAGTACCCACCCAGTCTCTCCTAAAATTGTCTGATGGCTGTTCCCTTTGGTCCTGCTCCAGTTCCTGCGGTTTCTTCCATACCGCTCCTGAGGTTCTCGTTGATCCTTCTATGAAGTGCTCTGTGGTGCTTCTTCAAGGCTCCTTTGCGTTCTCCAGACTACAGTAGAACTACTTTGTGGTTACAAGGCTATTAAGCTTCCTTCACGGTCTCAAGGGATTACTTGAGCTCCTTCGTGGTCACCTGCCTTCACCCAAGCTCCTTTCTGTGTCCTTGGCTTCTCCCTGAGCTACTGATTGGATCTTCAGTTTGTTCCTCCATGTCTCCATTAGCTTCCTGAACTCTGGACCTCTTTGAGAAGGAAGCTAGGCCTCCTGCACTAACTATGTGCCTGCTCTAGATGGGCCCCTGATCACCTGCATGAACTGCCTGTAAGGGTCATCCTCCAGCATGTTTGTTGGGTTTTGTTTACTTGCCCTTATTCCCTCCCCCCAACCTGTTTGGGGGTTTTCTTGTTTGGACTCCTCCAGCCTAAATCCATCCTTAACTGGGCATCTTATTTAAATCCATGCCTTCAATCGCTCTTAGCCTGGTCCTCATCTTTCTGTCATTGCTCCCTGTCATTATTTTGTTGTTGTCGTCATCTAGTTCCTGTCTTCCTGTGGTTTCTGGTTTCGTTATTAAATAATCCTAAACCATAGTGCATCACCCGATGTCTGCTTACCGCCTCAGTCGTTCATCTTCACAAATCATGGGACCTACATGATCTAAAGACAATTAATACAGCATTTATTTTGTGAAAAATTAATGTAGCCATTTTTGTAGATCCACAGCGTAAACAAATTGTTCTGAACAATTATGTCCATGTAAACGCAGCTGTGGAGGTTTTCCTTACCTGTAACTCCTATTCATCTTTATTAACAGAAATAACATCTAATATCAATAACTCATTTCATTGTTTCACAACCGTCTTCTTTACAACTTTCACTGTTTGTCACTTACTTTTTATATTTATTTACTTTTTAATCCAGCTTCGAAAATAATGTGTGGTTAAATTAAAAACGGGAATTAATTTCGAAAGGGGAATTACACAACAAAACCAGTATGCATAAAGAAAGGGGAAATTGTTATAAACACTGCAACAATAAATCTTCAAGGCTATTACTATACATTTGTAAATCAGGGAATTTAGTATGATGATGAAAAAGTATTTAATGTTAAAAATAAAAATTATGATTAATCTAAAATAATGTTTTGGGGTTTCTTCATAATTAACGTTAATTCATTCTGCACTTGTAATATTGAGTACATGATTAATTGGTTACATCATCAAACAAGCAAACAATATCAATGGGAGGAAATAGAAAGAGAGGACTTTTAGATAACTGACAAGGGGTGCCCTTGTCAGCGGTGCCGTACTGACAGTTATAGATTTATGTTCTTTTCACTGAAGGTTTTCCTACGACTAAACTTTCCATGCTTTGCATAAACACAGCTCTCTCTGGACATATTTTTTTCCATGAATGACCGACATGCCTCACCTTTGTTTTGAAGGATGACAATGACAATGTGCTGATCACCTATATATCTTTGGGCACGTTCCACATATCTGTTTTAAACATTTATTTAAATGCTCCTTTGATCAGAAAAAAAAAACAGAACAAAAACAAGAGAAACCAACAAAAACAATCCTAGCAAATCTGCATTGTTCACTGATCTTTTTTTCCCATTTTCTGTTGTGTAGAGAAAGAAAAAAAATCTCAAAGCAATGTTTTTCCCCTTTTGTGGATGTATTTTTAATTCTAAAGCGACGGATTGGTCACACTTGGCCTCATTAGCATGAAGAGCCGTATAAACCCCGCCACTGCAGAATTTGGTGCTGTGTTGAAGGCGAGGCTGCGAGCGTATCTGGCTGACTGGATGCTGCGCGCCGTGAAGGACTAACTTTCAGCACAGTTCAGTTGGTGAAAGCAGGGCGCTTCATTGAAAGCTCGCTCCAGATGTGAACCACAGACAAAGAGGTTACTCGGCGAGGAAAAGACCTTTGCAAAGATGAATGAAACTTGTTGGCATCAGTGGATTCTTATTTCCTGTCTTCATATTTGTTTATTCGTTTCTTGGACCCAGTCAGAAGGAAATACAGTGAGGTACCAGACCAGAGAAGAGGACGCACCAGGTACTGTCATCGGGAACCTCGCCAAGGACATGTCCTTGAGTGTGTCCCACTCATCCAAGACCAATTTCAGGATGATGAAACAATTCAACGACTCCTTTATCCGGGTGAGAGAAAGCGATGGGCAACTTATTGTCGGGGAGCGGATCGACAGGGAGAGAATCTGCAGGCACACTCCACAGTGTCTGGTTACTTTTGACGTGGTTAATTTCTCCAAAGACCGCTACAAATTGATCCACGTCGAGGTGGAAGTAAAGGATGTTAATGACAACTCTCCAGAGTTTCCGAGCAGGGAGTCTGTGGTGGAAATCTCAGAGAACGCTGCGCTGGGGTCCCGTATTCCCCTGGACCCCGCTATGGATGCTGATGTAGGGTCAAATTATATACAAAGCTATCAAATTTCTGTGAACAGTCATTTTACCATCGATGTGCTCCAAAGAGCGGATGGGGTTAAATATGCGGAGCTTATTCTGATGAAGGAACTTGATAGGGAGGTTCAGTCATCATATAACATAGAACTGGTGGCAAAAGACGGAGGAAATCCCTACAGATCCGGATCAACTAAGATAACAGTAAGAGTGACTGACTTTAACGACAATAGTCCCGTTTTTGACCAGAACAGCTTCTCAGTGAGCCTCCCAGAGGACGCGCCTGTCGGCACCGTGATTCTGGACCTGAACGCGGTGGATGCTGACGAGGGTCTGAATGGAGAGGTGATCTATGGCTTCGGCAAACAGGTTTCAAGCGAGATCCGCGAACTTTTTCAAGTGGATAACAAATCGGGCCGACTAACTCTAAAGAGTCCCGTGGACTTTGAGGATAAAAGCACCTACGAGTTGGACGTGCAGGCAATCGATCTTGGAGCAAATCCGACCCCATCTGTGTGCAAAATTATAATCCATGTCACGGACGTGAACGATAATACTCCAGAGATCAGCATCACCCCTATAACCTCGATTTCCACTGGTGTTGCGTACATAAGTGAGGCAGCGGACAAGGATAGCCTAGTGGCGCTTATCAGCACCCTGGACAGAGATTCCGGCGTTAACAGCCAAGTTCACTGTTCCCTTTACGGCCACGATCACTTCAGACTCAGGCAGGCTCATGAGGACAGCTACATGATTGTCACAGCTGCTGCTCTGGATAGAGAGAGGATCAGTGAGTATAATTTAACAGTCATGGCTGAGGATTTCGGGTCACCCCCGCTGAGAAAAATCACCCAGTTCACCATTAGGCTCAGCGATGAGAATGACAATGCACCACACTTTGCGAGAGCCGTTTATGAGGTGTCAGTAGTGGAAAATAATGCACCAGGGGCTTACATCACCACAGTGGAGGCCAGCGACGCAGATCTGGGTAACAACGGAAAGCTCACCTACAGACTGGTGGACAGTGTCATCATGGGGTCCCCAGTGAACACCTTTGTGTCTCTGAACTCGGTTTCTGGCTCCATATATGCACTGAGAAGCTTTAATTATGAAGTGATGAAGCAGCTGGATGTGCACATTCAGGCGAGCGATGGGGGGTTACCCCAGCTGCAAAGCACAGCCATCATCAGGTTAAAAATAGTTGATCAAAATGACAACCAGCCTTACATTGTAGAGCCTCCACTCTACAAGGGGTCTGCTGAGCTTTTCCTGCCCAGAGATGCACCTGCAGGTTACTTGGTGACCCAGATTAGGGCCACAGATGCTGATGAGGGCATAAACGCACAGTTATCCTTCAAGATCACAGATGGGGGACATTTAGGATTTTCAATCAACAAAGACACTGGAAAGGTGCTTGTGAGCCGAAAACTCACTTATGACCTCACAGACAGTGTTAAAATCACGGTCTCTGTCAATGACAAAGGCTCCCCCTCTCTGACTTCCACAGCCATGATTATTTTCAATTTCATAGAGGGTACACAACCCAGCCAACCTTCGTCATCTGAAAATAGCAACGATGAACTCTTTGAGTGGAATATGTCTGTAGCCATAATCATTGTCCTGGCTGGAAGCTGTTCTGTTCTTTTGCTGGCTATCATTATGATTGCGACCATTTGCAGCCGGAGGAAAAAAGAGACAAATGAGGAGAGTTATGACGAGAAAGCAGAAACAACGGATGCAGAAAAAGTGGGAAAAAATCGTATGGAATCATTGATCATCAATCACAAAGGCAACACATTTGATGTCCATTCATTTCCAGAGGGCCTGCCTCTGGCAAGTAACAACAAAACAGAAGCCAGCAGTGAAGAAAGCAGGCAGACAACAGGGATCTTTGAGCCCAACACCAGGCCAACAGAGGCAAAATTAAAGGTAAGCAGAGTCTTTCTATCCATTTTAAGATTATCATCACAACTTTTGAGTTTTCTGTCTAAAACCTTTTTTATATATGTTTTTGCAGGGTTATTGCACATTACCAGGGTATGGAAAAGAAACTGTGAGGCCTATAACAATATGGAAAGGCAACTCATTCACAACTATCTCAGCGAGAGACCCCCAAATCAGCGGGAAGGACAGCGGGAAAGGGGACAGTGACTTCAATGACAGTGATTCTGACATCAGTGCTGATGTCCACAAAAAGGAGTCCCCTCCAACAAACAGTAAGTGTCAGAAAAAAAGCACTAAATTAAGGTAGAGCCAAATTTAAGTTGCATATTTATCAGTGCTGAAAGATTACTATTCATTATTTAGATTCATGCTGTTTAGCTGAGCTCCCTAGAGTATCCCATACTCAAACATTTATATGATCCATCATTTTTTGCAAGTGCTTCTGTTTTCCCCTTTCAGATCTCTGGGCATGCACAAGTGAATGCAAAGTGCTGGGACACTCTGACCGCTGCTGGAGCCCATCAGCCACCCGGCCAAACACAAGTTTGGCCTGTGGACCACACCTGTCAACATTCTCCAAGACTGCCACGCTTCCCCGAGATGCCAGGAGAGAAAACTATTATCCAGCCCATATCCCTAAAACCAATGGTTTGCAGAGCGTGTATGAAAAGGTCCAACACCAGGAGTTTGATTACATTCTGGTTGGTCCACCCACACCAGCTAGGATACAGGAGACAGATGAAATATCGATCCCTGAGTACACAAACTCTTAAAAGAACCCAAACTGTGTCTCAAACTGTAATTAAAGGCATTAAGTCTTTGTAATGTACAGATTTTTAATCTAAATTGACTCCATGTTGGATTGTTGAGTAAGTGTTAAGTAACGTGTCGTGTGTATCTTTTGGATAATATAAGACTGTTTATTGTATTATGTGTAATATGCAAGATTTTTTATTGAAAATATATTTTTAATAATGATTCGTTGTAAAAAGTAATTTTACTATGACTTTTTAAAAGCATGTGTTACTATTTAAAGGCATGACTTTTGAACACTTAGCCTGAAAAAAATGCCTCCCTGCTGTGGAAAACAATCAAACCATGTCTGTGGTAGATATTATCATGTTGTTGCACAAATAAAAAAATAATAATTAATACTGTCTTACTGTTCAATAGTGATAAAAAGGAAGTGGTTGGCATAATGCAGCCTCAATTAACTGACTGTATGCATTTTATTTCCCTCAAATGCTTTTGAGCTGCAGTAAATATAATGTAGTTCTAAACTGATAGTGAGTGAGTGAAAACCAATCTCCTTGTCTTCTCATCATCCACAATGTGGCTAGTTTGCTGCTCCAATTTGCATGCAAATATGATACTGCTGCTCAAATTTCCCCTACAATTGCATATTTTTCAAAAGTCAAAGAATCCCTTCACCTTCTGTGATTGCCTCCCAGCTTACCAATTATCCAAAAAATATAATCTAATCTGTTCCTAAGCAACAGGAGAGCAGTACATTTGAATCCCTTTTCTTGCAATTTCTTTTCTTACTTTTACGTTATAATAAAGATCGAGAAACCTTGACCATAAAACTTTAATCAGAAACACATAATTAAGCAAAGAATATTTCTCTATGTCAGTGGTCATAATTTTGATACCTTCTGGAAATCATTTTTATCAGAAAGATGCTACATTTTGAGGAATTATAAGTACTTGTAGGGACTAATGCCTGGTCCACATAAGGAGATAATTGTTACATGGGGTTGAGACCAAGGTTTAGGGCTAAGATGTTAACTGTGTTTTAGGTTAGGGTTCTGTGTGTGTTGGTAATGGTTAGGGTAAGGGTAAGTGTTGTGAATGCAATATGAATGTAAGTCAGTGAAAAGTCCCCACACGGATAGTGTGACAGAATGTGTTTGGGTGTGTGTGTCTGTGTGTGGGAGGGGGGGATTCAGAGTCTGTACTGTCATCCACTGAGTTGTTTAAACATGTACGCCTAATAATATTTACAAGTTTGACTGCAGGTTTAGTGCTAGCTTCCATTCCTGCTGACATGTTGGCAAACAACTTTAGAAAATCTGCAGCAAGCACATAGAGAATATATGAAGGGTTAGTGGTCCACAGTTATGCTTTTCTGCAAAAATTTGAAGTAAAACTGAATCACATTATAACACCAATCTAAGTGGATTAATCACCATACAACTGAAACAAGAGCATGGTATCTAAGTATTTATGCCCAGGACGTTTTATTCTAATGGTCTCAGATAATGGACTTGTATCTGTCCTGTTAGATTTCAGTGCTTCCTTTGATACAAGCGATCACAGTATTCTTTTCATCTTTTAAAGCCTGAAATATGAAATAATTGACAGAAAATTCTGATTTTTTATTTTTTAATTAGAATTGTCATTGAATTTTATGACAAATGAAATTAAAAAAAGACATATTTTATTAGTTAGATTAGATAATTTATTTCCATAAATTGTGTAATATTTTATACATTTTCTATTCACTACATGTGCCCGATTTTGTTAAGTCAGGGTTTTCAAAAACACAAAAATCACAATGATTATACAGAGGTCTCAAACACTCATGTATAAAGTATGATACACTTGGCTTGAAAGGGTTCAAATACTTTATTATTCTTTAGGGATTAAGAGTAATGTACTGAGCAGGTTTAAATCTTATGTGCTGACAGATTTAGGTTTGTTCATGTTAATGATAAAACATCCTCAGGTCCAAGATGACCTGTGAAGTACCACAGGGATCTGTGCTAAGGCCAATTCTCTTTACCATGTATATGCTGCCAGTTAGTGCAATTATGAGAAAGCATGGGATTAATATACATTGTTATGCCGATGATACTTAGCTATATTTGTCGATAACTCTTGAGGATCATTACATACTATAGGCTTTAAAGACATTAAAAATTGGTTTATTCTAAATGTTCTGCATATTAATGCAGACATAACAGAAGTTATTGTTTTGAGTCTTTGAAAAGGAAGCTTATTATCATTTAATCTGTAAGGGATTGAGTTGGTCTCAGATAATAGAATAAAAACATTATTATTTTTTTATCATAACTTTACTAGTGGTTCCTGTAATTTCTTAAAGTCGTATGGGAGACAGATCTTTTAGTTATCAGGCTTCTCTCATGTAAAAACAATTGCCAGTTTTAATCTGAGACAGACACCTCGTTTACTTTTAAGACTGGGCCTAAATTTTTCCCATTTGATATTTACAGTGACTCAGCTATGTTTTTCAACAATGCAGCCATAGGTTTAGCCTGCTGGAGGACATGGGGACAACTTTTAATAATTTTGCTTTATTCTGCTTCTACGATCCAATTCTACAGTATTTGTTATTCCACCCCCTAATTGTATGTTTCCCTTGCTTTTTCATCATCTGGACTGTTTCTGTTTGACTTCTAGCTAGTATAGAGGAGCTACAAATGTTCAAATATCAGATCTAAAAATCGATTTAAAGCTCTATTGGTAAAGCAGTCCACAAAACTGGTGGCAGATCTATGTTGCAGATCCATATTTTTTCTTGATGTTGTTTGTGTTGCTTTTTTATTAGCTGGGGCAATGCAAAGTTGATTTAAAGATAGATGGAGCTTGTGGTAACATAACCCAAGACACCCAAAATGTGATGTTATAAGATTTTTAATCAGAGTGTATAATAAAAAATTATTGCAGGCTACTTTAAAATGATTAAAAAACATTCTACTATCTTCCCTATTTATATGTATGAACTACTGAGAATGTGACATAGAGTACTTCATACTTTCCTCGAGTATGAACATTTTTGATAACTTTCACTTTTACTTCACTATATTTCCGAACTTAAT
>JAUZNJ010036134.1:0-11974 GCA_034780135.1 Jordanella pulchra
GACAAACCAACTGACTGCCTGGCTAATCAAACTATCCGGCTCTGCAGACATCAGTGATTCCAGTCCCGGACCTGTGCCAGAACCAGTTCATGTTTTCTCTGTGAAACCCTTCAATAAACTCTGTTAAACTTTTACTCTGCTTCCAGTGGTGTTCTGCATGTGGGTTAAGTCTCTTAAGCCAATCATGACAGTAGATCCATGTGGACATTTTATTTGAAGAAAAGAGAGATTATTGACCTTTACAAGTTTTCAAGTGGAAATAAGAAACAAGCTCTGAATTGAACTGAAACTGAATCCATTTAAAGGTAGAATCAAAATGAATGAACAAAAACTTTAATAAAAACAGTCAGAAGAAACTCTTACATTTTTCAGATTTATTTAGTAAGATTTCAGATTGTGGGACGAACCAAAGACTGATGCCAGCTGTTTACGTCACCTTCTGCTCAATTGGTTCTAGTCTAAATTTGACATAAGGAAACATTGAAAAAACAGTCACACAAACCTGCCCGTTACAGTTCTTATTTAGTATTTTAAAAATATTTAGGATTTCTAATGAAAGGTAAAAATGTACTGGAAGCTATTAGCGGCTTAAAGTTGTTAAAGGAATTGTTATGGTTCGTTTTTGAAAAAACAGAGCTCTGATCAACTAGCCCCCTAATCACACTGTGTACAAATGCAGGTGGAGAAAGTGAGCTAAAGGTGTTTAAACAATCAACGCCTTTAGTAATAACAGCAAGTAGAACAAGGACAAACATTCGCCTTTTTTCACCTGCTAGTCTTTACAACATATGACTAAGGTGTTGATCAGACACAAATGAAAACAGCTTCAGTGACTAACTCTGAATGTAGGAGCCAATTTAAATACCTCCAGTGTGACGGACTCTGAGGCGAAGGTCATGAGAGAGATGATCTTACTGCAGGAGGGTCCGACCCATTCATCAGAGATTTGGTTCAATGTTTGGCACATATTGACCCCCAGAGCACAGAGTCTGAGGTCACCTTGAGTGCGATGAACCAATGAGACTTTCAACTTCAACATCAAAGCCTCTGATTTGGTTAGGAGTAGCCCAGGTTAACAGACTTTCTGAGAAACGTGAGCGTGTTATTATGCACCTTGTGGAGGGGGGCAGAGCAGTGAAATAAACAGTGAAGTCATGAATTCAGCTAAGAACCTGCATCATATTTCAAAGACAATGCAGGCTTTTTAACAGAGCTGCATGGACTTGGGATATTCTCCCCGCGCATGCGTGGGTTCTCTCTGGGTACTCCGGCTTCCTCCCACAGTTCGAAGACATGACTGTTGATGGTTAATTGGCATCTTTCAATCTCCTTAGGTGTGTGTGTGTGTGTGTATGCATGGTTGTTCGTCTTTGTGTGTCAATGTGTTTTCCTGCGACATGACAACCGCAACGCTTACGGACCAAGTGAGAGAAAATGGGTGCATGGATTGAAAAAAAACAAAGGGTGGGGCTGGAAAAATTTTTGGCCCCTTTACTTTCACTGCAGCAAACTCTTTCTAGAAGTGCAGTGACAATCTCTGAAATATCCAACTTTCAAGACACTACATATTTCTTTACCTCAGCTGTAGTGTCACCATCAACAAGGAAGGCAACTGTCTACTGATTCATGCACCGTATTCGAGAGCCAATAATTCCTTCCCTTTGCTTCAAATTCATTGCAAACCCTCATATTTTATACTATCAGTCTATAAATTCTCCTTTTTTGGATGCGTGACTTATATTGACTTATGTCAATATTGTGCAGTAAATGTTTCTCAGTCAACACAGATAATTATTTGCACTGGCAGGGCTTCATATGGACGCATAAGGTTTCAAAAATGTCCTGAATTCCTGAATTGCACAATTTGCTGAGACCTGATAAAAACCAGAGGCCGAAAAAACACACACGTCTATCAGTGAAGCTGTTTTCTTCATGAAGAAGCAGTTGTAGGTGAACTCACTTGCTGCTTGGCTTATTCTCTCAATGCTCTGGAACCTTGTTCAGTTGTCCCAGAAACTTCTATTTGCTTAGCATAACTTGTTCGCTGTAAGAAAATGACACAAAAAACGACCTCCTGCAGTGCTATAAAAGAGGAGATATAAACCTGCTGTTAAAACCGCAGAGAACAGATCGTACTGAGGAAGTGGGCTTTATGTTTTTACAGATGTGTTTGTTTTCCATGAGTTTTGATTCTCAGACATCACCCTACAGAGGTGTTAATATCCCTTAAACCTATTAAACAAAAAGGTGCAAAACAGGAAAAAAAAAGGAGAAAACTCAATGCAGACATCTGGAGAAGTTCACTATCCAGGCATATAGTCCTTTTGGTTAGAAACAAACAACACCTGCAGTCATCAATTGGCCTGCAAACAACCCCTGAAAACATTTCACCGTCCAACTCCTGCAGTCGTTTCCATTTTAGATCCTATAGTTTAACAACCACAGGATAGTCAGAATACCCAGGACTTTTTACATGATTGCATCCCAATATACACTATTACACCATTGTCTCTTCCCTGCCATGTTCTGACCTTCCTTCTGTGGTTCCACGAAGCCACGCAGCCAGATGAGGAATGTCTGGATCCAAACTGCAAACACATGCGATGGGGCGGAGTGGGGGCACATGGTGCATGCAACTTTCCATACCAGCAAGAAAAATAAAGCTGCAGAGGGCAAGGAGGCCAGAACAAGCCTGTAAATTAGCCTTTATGTGAGCTGAAGGGGGTCTAGACGAGGGTTCTGAGGCAGCTCAGGGAGCTGTTGGATCACATAGGGATCAGTCTGAGCTGATGATAGTGAAATCCGAGCTGAACAGAGGAGCAGTTGGATGAACCTCCAAGAAATCATCAGCAGAGAGGTATGGATGAAAAACTAAAAGGGGTCAAAATGTCCTCGAAAACATGAACTTGTCTGCCAAGGCTCAAGACAGAAATGACTTTTAATATCTCATCACCTTTAGGATTATTGAACCATCAGCATGCGTGGTGCTGTTACATGTCGTTCGTGTAGCCATGCATCACTGCAGGAAGATTAAAGCTTCCAAGTCCTGAAAACACACCATGTTTCAGCTCACACTCCAAACATGTCATAGAGTAAACACACCATGGGAAGACTTTTTTTCAGCTCTAGATATTCATTTGTCTTCAGAGTGACAAACAAAAACTGAGGCCTACTCATGTCTGGGAAATGACACCATTAGTTAGTTAAAACTTTAACTTTCAGTTAAGCTCAGGATAATTTAACCACTGTGCTAATCAAAGAAATTGAAATGTTTTACATTATTTTTGCCAAGTTGTTTTTACTTTAAGAATCTTTTAACAAACCAAGGAGAAAAAAGGCATGTTTTGTTGTTAAAACATTACAAACATCTTTAGTCAATAGGTCAGTGTTTAATCTTTAATAACCTTTTATAAAGATGCAGTACAAACAGACAAGACTATTTGTTATGATCAAAGATCAACAACCTTCTTACCTATTAAAGCCATTTTGCCTTTGGCTGAGATAAACAGAATTTGCTTTAGAGCCACAAAAGTCACATAAGTCTTTAAAATGTAAACTGCTTGCTTTTCAAAAATACCCACAGTATTTTTTTTAACAATTCAATTCTTACTTTTTAGCTAAATCTTTTCTTCACTAGTATGCTAAGTTAATATAGAAAATTAGACAAAAGGCATATAGTATTCAACCAACATATACAAAAAAAATCTTTTACACTATTAGTTTTTTTTCCTAATGTTAGGTACTACATAAATTTACCTAGCATTTATTATATTACCTTCAATTGAAAAAGATATCTCCATTATTTTTTTAACTGCTTTTTGGTTTTAAAATTGTTTTATTGTGATGTTATTTTGTTTAAGGTCTTAATCCCTCTGAATTAAATTGGGTCTTCAATGAAACAACACGTCATTGTTTCCCAAACAGCTGATTGGCTGCTGGGTAGAGTGTTTTCTAGGATCGAAATCAATCCTGAAATCTAGCCTTCCCTGGAGCAGGTTTGCCAGTCAGAGTACGTTACCATGGTGACTAGCCTCACTAAGAATGAATCCAACTTCATGGTACCGGAAAGTCAGGGTTAAATCTGAAGTTGGATCGCTAACCCAGTAATCCTGCTTCGTGCTACAGGCGTCTGATCTACTCCAACAACATCGCCAGGGTGTTTGGAAGAGAATAAGGCCCACAGCATCACAGATCCTACACTGTTCTTGTAAGCGGGGATGGGATGTTATTCTACATGTTGCTCTGACTCAGAAGCTCTTAAAGGCTTCATTAGGACAATCAGGATAATGGTCTGACTGTGGTCTGACTGTTTAGAAAGGTGAGGGAAGTGAAGCTAGGAACAGGAGGCAGAAGCTACAGTTTGTACTATTCAGATGAATGTTCTGTATTGCAGGGAAACAGGAAGTAGAACCTTACTGTGATTTACCAACAATTGCAGCACCAAGGATTTTAACTAGAAGTATTTCTGATTCTTTAATGTCAGTCAATAATACCGTGCAATTTGGAAAAGTTCAGGTTGATTTCTGTGTGCTTCTTCAATAACATAATAACGTATATTAATGGATTTTATATTTTCTAACAAAATTACAAAAATTAGGTGCTTTTAATCAAGTGTAATACAGAACATACTCAATAACATCTCTGTTATTCCGTTTGCTCCATCTTGTCCAGACACACCTAAAATGACATTAATGTCCTTGTAAAAATTTTAAATACCCTTGTAAAAAGATCCAAAATATTTTACTGTGTTTTAAAACCAGCCTCAAACCCCATTAATCCTGACCCGGAGAGTCAGGAGCGGACGAGCTGGTTACCATCACACCAATAAAGTGAAGACAAAAAAACACTATTCATGAAAACTAAAACTGCCAAAACATAAAGTCAAGGTCACCCGGTTCATAAACGCTTCACTGTGAAATTCACTTGGAGGGTTAGCTGATTAGATTACAAGGTTGTTGAACCAATCTGAAAATGTGATAATATTATGATTATGGATCACCTAATATGAACTTAAGCCAATATCAATATTTGTATGGCCATTACAAGTAAGAACAAATACGTACTGACAATATATATGTTTCCCACCCTTTCAACACTGTAGAAAAACCAGCAAGCTCTCTGCCTCCCTTAAACCTTTAACATGCATTACCACAAGAGACAGCAACTAGTTACATTTACTTCAGTATCTTTTGGATGAAAATAAAAAAAAAACACTTCCATGAATACTTTTCCTGCACCATACTTTTTACTTCTCAATAAATTATACTTTTTTCAAGTAACACAACTTCCATGAGTAATACTGTGTATAGATTTTGTAGCACAAGCTGACTAGTGTCATGCATCATTTGAATTTGAACAATTCATTTGAACAATTCCTACCCTGATCACAATTCTGATTCCTCGTTTCAATTCTAGTTCCTATCGAATCTCAACTCTGATTCTATTAAGAGGAAGAATCATACCAGTTCACATGTTTTAAATAAGCTGTCTGGATGGAGGAGACTGATCTTTAGGAATTTCAGTTCCTTGAAGTTTTACCTCTGGTAAATGTTATTTACTTGGTTATTTTCAACCAGTATATAAATATCAAACCTATGATATCTCATAAAATCTACCCTAACCATTGCTTTCTTTTTGAAAACATGATTAAAAGAAATTTACATATATCCAGTGTCTGATGCTGCAGGTACTTATGGTGTGTAAGAAACTTTTATTATTTTATTTACTGGATTCGGAGCTGGTTCAGAGCTGGAAAAAAGCAGCATGTTGTGCAAAGCAATGTGTCCCTGCAGATCGTATATCCTCAGTAGCTGCATTTCCATTAACCGTAAAATTGCTTCAATTATAATTACAACAAAAAAAACTAAAAGTTTATATGCTTCAATGATGTGTTATCTTCCTTGAAAAACCTTTTTCACATCATTCAAGCCATGTGATCTGCAACTGGACCTTACTGCCTTGTGAAAAAGAGAAATAGGAAGACTGGAAGATGATGCGGCACCCACTAGAGCCGTGTCTGCAATATATATATATCTAATGTGTTAAATCCACCGCTGCTGTATTGTTTATAGAGTTGTCGTGTGAACAAGCACATTCACATCCAATTTTAACTGTAGTTATGATTTAAAGAAAATACCACAACAACCAAAATGTGCTTTTTTCAAATGACCAGAATATCAGTACAGTTATTTATTTGTAATGGAATCCCAGCATTGCCTGTCAGTGTAACCCCATTTCCATTAAACCACATGTAGAAGTAGTAATGTTTTACTTCTGTAGACAGAAGAATGTTCAGATTTCATACTCTACTGTTCATTTAGTGGGTTTCATCACATAACAATAGATTCTAAATGAAATAATATAAAGACCAAATAAATTGACACCTATATCTATCAATAAGTCTGGCAGACCTAGATAAAGTGATTTAAATTTTAAAAAGAACTCAGATGAAATGAGGCAGGTGACTGTAAAAATGTAAAAAGGCTCCCCTCTCCCTACAGAAGGGGTATCAATAAATTAATTAATTCAGGGGGGAACAGATTACTTCAAGAAGCATAGCTTAGCACAAGTGGGTCAGAGAAGAGGCTCTCATCTTGAGTGCAGCGGTGTTTAATCATATTTTCCGTGTGGGTTCCTTTGCATAATATAATCCTGTTGCAAGTGTTGCAGGCAGCTGACATGTCTTTACCATTGAGCCACACTTTTGTTGCCGCCAAAACAAATGGTTGTGCGCACACACCTGGGGAAGTTTCTTCACTGACATTCAGCAGCTTTTTCTTTTCCCTGCTGGTAGACTGGGCATTAGAATACGGAATCGCAATAACAATGACTAGTCTATATTCATATAGCAGTCACGATCCTTTACAGCCAAGATCTGGTGTTTCAGTTCAGGAATGACACCCATGAACCTTATTTGGATGTTTAATAACTCCCACATTAGCATTTACAATCTTATGCTAAATAGTAAATGAATTTGTTCGTGTCTACAGACTTAAAACTGCTTCAGACTAGAACTGCATTCACCCAATCAATCAGACAGCAACTTAGAGTTAAGTACCTGGCCAAGGAACACATCAACACGTGCCAAAAAAAGCTGGAAATCAAATCTACATATAAAGGATTGAAAGACAACCAGTCTTCCCATTTAACCACCGTTGATTCCCTTTCCAAACTTCAATCAATTAAGAAAGGGAAAAAAAAACATTTGGTTTAATACTGACTGTGGAATGTAAACTCACTTGCCAACTGAACGAGAGTCTAAACCAGGAAGAATTACATGTCGCGGTGCAAGTGGATTCACTCCCCCTCCCTTGTGTGCTTTGAGGTTGGAGGGGAGTTTGCTCACTCCAAATGGCATTCTCTGCGATGCGTGAGTCTGGGGTGAGTCTACAGAGCTAAAGTGAAAACAGTTTTAATATGCTCTGTTTACCCACAGCTGTGTACAGCTTAAAGAAGCCTGTTTTTTTTTTAAATAAGTAGATTATTGCTATGTTTTATCTGTAAAAAATGTGAAGGAAATAAAAAAGAAATTGGGAGAAAATAAAGATCCATTGCTCAGAGGGCAGGGTGAAACAATAGGGAGGAGGACAGTTTGTCTTGCTGTTTTCTACTCAGTCTGGAGCAGTCAGACTACAGTACGCCTGCTCCATTACAGCACATATAGGTCAAAGGTCAACAAATTTCAACTTTTATCAGATCACAGTGCATTATCCATAGAAAAAAATGTAGAGCAGTAAGAGCTGTGTCCATCTGTCCAGAGCAAAGCTGTTGCTGCTCAAAACAGAAATACAAGCCAAGACACTTCAGATGGGGTCCCACAAGTAAGTCCTGTGATGTCATCAAAAAGTGCTATAAAAGAGAGTAACAGTGCATGCAACACTGCTTTAAAGAGTAAACATCAGATATGGTTGTTAGTGACCCAACAATTAAAATCTAAATCCATCCTTCCATCCATTTTTTCCCGCTTGGTTATGATTTAATACACCTGATAACAGGAAATAAAACAGCTGACCATGTACTGCAACAGAAGGAGACGTTGTCCCTCCAGCATGTTCTGGGAGGTGTCCAGGGGCATCTGATAAAGGTGTCCAAATCACCTCGGCTGAGTCCTCTCGATGTGGAGAAGCAGCAGCTATACGCTCTCTTGAATTACCAAGCTCTCGTTCTTTTAGTCATGATCCAGTTTTCATGACCATGGGCGAGGAAGGGAACATAGACCAACTGGTAAATCGAGAGCTTTGGCTTTTCACTCAGCTCTCTCCTCACAGAGTAAAAAGGAAAGGTGAGAGTACTGTCCCCTGTGGTGTTCCTAAACCGCTGACCACTTAATTAGACAGTTTTCCATTCAGTCTAGAAAACTGGCCTCTGTTTGTCAGGCAGTCTTTGATCCAGGAATCTTCTGAAGTTTCTCACACAGTAAGTCAGCATTGAATACTGTTAAATAAACTGGAGAAAACAAACAAGGTGATCCTCACAGTGCTGTATCCCTTGTCTAAATGACAATAGGTTTGTTGAAGCAGGTGTATCATGGCACCTTTGACTGCAAATCTAATTTAAGTTCTATGGTTACTATATTAAATGTTGTAATTTTCTTTAAGAATGCACTTAATCATGATTCCTTAAGTTAAATTGCATTACTCTGCGATGTGATTGGCCACTTTTATGTCTTTGTTCTGTACCCAATAAAGTTTAAGGTTTAATTTAATTTCTTTTTGACTTCTTGTTCTACATTAATGGAGCTTATGGCATTTTGTTGTTACCTCTAAAGGAGCTCTGTTAAACATTTTCTTCAGAAACATTTTTCACCACATGTAACTCATCACTGTTCTACATTCACCCATCATCATTACAGTAATGATAAGCAGTTTTCAAATTTATTTGCTTATTATCTACCTCTGTTCCTTGCATATCATTTAGTTGACTGTTTTGTCTTTCAATAATTTTTGGCTTTCTTTTTCTATAGGACTTTTGGTTTGATATAGAAAGCGCTCAAACAAATTGCTGCATTTAATTCATTATAGATCTTTAGGTTTGCCAGGAGCGTCTCAGAACTAGTTCCTCCTGACGTAAGCCCTTCTTCTAACAAGCAAACTGTATGCCAAAAAACCTTCATGATTCATGAAGCAACATGATGTTCAAGATTGGAGCAAAGACAGCCAGACTGACCTCAATCAGCAGATGCTGAAGGGCTGAAAAACCCTGGCAATAATGTGAGAAGAGAAGGTGACAGACTTTACAAGCTAGTCAGACGAATGCATAGATAAATAGGACATGACAGACAGCAATGGAAAGAAGTTTAAAAGCTGGGGAATAGGTCACCCTGAGGAAAATTCATGGAAAAAGGGGAATAAAGACAGATTATAGGACTTGCCCTCTAGCAGAACCATGTAAGGTCTGCAAGGATCCTAACAGATATACCCTTTCAGCTCATAAGTCAAAAGATCTCAGATTAGAACAACTGATAAGCATCTTCAGCCGTTCATCATCTGGGTGGAAGTTTGCAAACAGCTTAAAAACTGTACATGTCATGTTATCCATTCAAACGAAAGACTCAACCCAATTATTTCAAACAGATTTACAAGTTCAGAAAAGAATTTAAAAAGTGAAAAACACTGTCCAACAACAGGAGAGACGGTGGTCAAATAAAATCTGTAAAACTTCCAATACTAAAATCCCCCCAAAAAACAAAATGTTCATTGTCTTATTTGTCTCTGTGCACCGCAATAACAAAAACCAAGATAACAGGAGTGTCCGGATATTCTTGCTTAGTTAAGCCTTGAATTGGTATCACAGAAGCAGTAGCACATCAGTTACTAAAATGATTTATCTTGTGCGGCTAGGCTGCTCCAGACCACGCTAACAGCTAGGCTTATATAATCCTGCTGCCTTATCTATTAAGTCAGCATCATATCTATCAAAAAATAATAAGTTTTGTCAGTAATTTAGTCAATTACTGTTATTATTTTAAAAATACTATGGTAGCCTTTAGTAATACTGACTAAGTTCAAGGAATTTTTAGGCTGTTGTCAACATTTTTTGTGCACACAGTGAAACCCTTAGTACATAGCTTTTCAAATTGTCCTCACTGTGACATGTTTAGAAAGTTCATTACAACCAGAACACTTATGTATGTTGATTTAGTCATACAACATGTTGTTTTGTCATACATGACAGATGGTAAAATGGTGCACCGTATGTTTATCTGGGGCTGTGACTGAGTTTGCAATCCCTGCTATTAATCATGGTATGCAAAAACTGAGGACTGTTTCTGAGGAACTGGTAAAAGATAACATTATCTAACCAGGCATCTATTTGGCAGGAACAAAAAAAACACACATTTAAAGACTGTTACATGAGCTGTACCAGTTAGAGCTCACCCTGTGGTTCCACTTTGACATTAATGATGAATAACGATAATGAGACAGATCAGCATGCGTCATGACATAAGGGTTACCAATAAAGCTGGTTCTGCCAGACACACATTCTGCACCAGGTTTACAAGGGGGGAACTAAATTCATTACAATGAAGAAAGTCAGGATGCTTCTACAAAAAAAAACCCACCATAAACAGTCGCTATGTGGTGGTAAATAATTGAGATGAAGACTCTTAATATAGTACTAAATTAAAAAAATCATGACGACATTTCATGTTTGTCATTTGATTCAGTCCATTTACACAAGACCTCAGATACTTTTCTCTTGAATACACTGAAAGCTCATCAAGGAGGAGCATGTCTGGCAAGTCAATGACTTAATGCAGTGAACTGGTTTTCCTTGATAGAAACTTTTAACCAAACTGACTTTGTCCTTTAAGATTAAATGTGTTGTGAATTGATGCTATTGAAATAAACTGAACTGAATGAAATTAATTAAAGACGCTCTGTTCTTAGATTAATCTTGTTTAGACTCTATAAACCAATGGGATTTCTGGACCAAATATAAATATCAACTTACTTTTAGATGAGTTTAAAGCATAAATGACAAAGATTTATTTTCTTCATTTAAAAATCAGCTCTGAATCAAGCCTAGGATTATTTGTTTTAACTAATCACGCTGTTTACTACGAGTGAGAAAATGCATCAAGTTCCAGGTCTTTTAAATGCCTGTAGAACTTTCTATTCAATACTGTCTTAAATTTAAATTAAAAAAGAAAAACATTCATTCTGAGATGTCAAACCTTATAACAGTGCTGAACAGCCTGACAGACCCTACAACAGAATTATTATTGTTTAATATGAAATCTTCAGCTTTGTGTTGAAGATAAAAAGAATTTACAAAGAGCTGAAAGGTTATTGTTCATAAATATTATTTAGAAATATTCAGTCTGTGTGCTAAAATAAATTCATTATAGAAGAGAAATGATAATGAGTATAATATGAAGTGTAATTGTTGGAGAAAAGTCTCTTCCTGTGCTCAAAATTTTCTTCCTTTTTATTTCAGTATTCTGTAAAGTTACTAACTTACAATGGGACCTTTTTTCTAAATTTTTTAGCATTTTCTGGATAGATGTGGGTATTTTCAAACAAGACATAATTGATAGTTTTAAAACAGTGCCGATAACTCCAGATGGTGCTGCACTCGTGATTTTCCTTATGAAAATACCCTTTTTATAGCTCCTATTCTAGCACACTGTTTCTACACCCTGGACTTTAGGCCTCACTGTTCAGCATGTTTTAGGCGTTTCCCAGCTGTCACACCCCTGATCTAAATTAATGGCTGTTAAACAAGCCTCTGCAAAGCTTGGAGACGTGCTGAGGATGTAATTTAAACATCTGAATCAGCTGGCCTTGAGCGAGAGACATCTGAAACATGGATGACAGCAGGGCCTGAGGACTAGTGTTGATAAACCCTGTGCTAGCACTGCAAATTAGACTACATGTTTACATGTTTCAGGAGGTATTGTCATGATGGGTTTAAGGGCTCAACCCACATGCAGAACACCACACGGATAACAGGGGAAAAAGTTCAACAGTTT
>JAUZNJ010036135.1:0-11974 GCA_034780135.1 Jordanella pulchra
AGTGGTATTGACTATTATATTCACGTCTTGTACAGTCAGACATATATTGCACAGTCAGAAAGCATATTGCAAAGAATTCATCTTCTTCTGTTTAAATCAGCAACCACATTTCCAATTCAGATTCATTTGCTCTTATGTTCCAGGTGATTGCTGGCTTCTGGCTGCTATTGCTTCTCTAACTCTTGACCAGCGGATTCTGCACCGTGTGGTGCCTCCTGGACAGGATTTCACCCAAGATTATGCTGGAATATTTCACTTTCAGGTCAGAGAAACTTTCTTCTATACTAACATTACCCAACAGGCTTCTTTATTTCTGCATCTTCAATTGTCAAAGATGATTAAACATTTTCACCACAGGAGAAAACAACACATGACTTGCAAAGAGCTGTCTGTTGCACCACTCTGTAAAAGTTGATGTGGATTTACACAAGGACTGTACCTAAACTGAATTTCCCTTCAGGGATTAATTAAGTATAACTGAATTAAACTGAATTGAATTGAATCCCAAAAAGGCTTTTTAAAGAAAACATCCTTATCCTATATGCGTAATGTTTTTTTTAACACTTTGATACTGTTTCTTCCAGTTTTGGCAGTATGGTGAGTGGGTGGATGTCGTGATTGATGATCGCTTACCCACTAGAGATGGGAAGCTTCTGTTTGTTCATTCAGCAGAAGGCTCAGAGTTCTGGAGTGCTTTGCTGGAAAAAGCGTATGCAAAGTAGGGATCATTCAAACTTGGGTTTTTTTTTTGTCTAAATAAATGCAAATTACATCAGCTGAATTTGTGCATTTGTCCTCTTTGTCTGTTAGGGTGAATGGCTGCTATGAGGCCCTGTCTGGAGGAAACACTATTGAGGGCTTTGAGGATTTCACAGGAGGAATCGCTGAAATCTATACTTTAAACGAGGCACCACCTGAGCTCTTCCAAATCATTCGGAAAGCTTTACGCCTGGGTTCACTAATGGGCTGCTCTATTGATGCAAGTCTTGTTTTTAGATCTAACAGTGCTTGAATACAAAAAACAAAAACAAAAAACCCAGCAGAAATGTAACCATGAGGGTTTTTGATTTAAAATGTTTCTCTCTGATGCCTTTTAGGTTACCAGCGTCTATGAGACAGAGGCAGTAACAGCTTTGAAGCTTGTGAAAGGTCATGCATACTCTGTTACTGGAGCAGAGGAGGTGATTATTTTAGTTTCTTTGATTTTTCCTCCCTTATGTCAATGTGAGCTTTTCATCCTTGTGTTCCTCTTGATCCCTGTTCCCAGGTTAATTATAATGGCAGGGCTGTTCAACTGATCCGGATGAGAAACCCATGGGGAGAAGTGGAATGGACGGGTCCTTGGAGTGATGGGTGAATAGAACATATACAAAAAATGAATAGAAGATATAATGGTTATCTACTTCTTGATGTTCTTTAGAAATGTGCCTCGGTCAACTTGTCTTTACTTTGGGGTTGTACAAACAGACTGTTGGTGTTTCATCAATTTTTTTTTAACTTCTTTGAATAGATCCTCTGAGTGGAAGAACGTCAGTGAGGATGACAAAACTAAACTAAACCACGTGGCTGAAGACGGAGAGTTCTGGTACATAGTGTGTGTTCTGGCCTCTTTGCCCTTTCCTGCAATCCCTAAATTTATTCCGGGGCCTAAAGCTGTTCTGTGAAGGTCTCAGAGGTTTGTCGCAAAACATTAAAACAAGTATCACCATGCAAATGAAGGAACACTTCAGACAGGTTGGAGACAAGGTTGTGGTGAAGTTTAAAGAAGCTTCGTATGTGAAGCTTTTTTTTTTACAGCTAAACTTCATTATTCAAAAACAAAACTTGAAAAGCCATTAGTGCTAACAGACTCCCTCTTACCGTAAAGATCACACATCAAACACATGGAGAGAAAAATTTGGTCAGATAAAACTGATGCTGCAATTTTTTAGCATGTAAACAAAAGCCTCGATTACAGAAAACCAACTTTCAACACAACATCCCACTGGTAAAACATGGTGGTAACAGCACCATGCTGTTTCCTCAGCAGGAAAAGTTAACCTAGTTGGAGATGATGGGTAAATGGTGACCAATCCTGAAAGAACTGATTGGGCAAAGCTTTGTCTTCAAGCCTAATGACCCTAAGCACACAGCCAGAGTTACAATAGACCAATTTAGATTAAAGCCCATTTTTGTTTAAATGGCCGGTCAAACTACACTCTTCTGAGAGTGTTTGGCTTAATCCCAAAACTATAACTCACTTTTTATACTGTGACTTTTGCAAAACACTTTAGAACAAAATTCCTCTTCCTTTCAGGATGTCCTACGTAGACTTCATCAAGCACTTCTCCAAGCTGGAGATCTGTAACTTGACTCCGGACACTCTCGAAAGCGATGAAGTTGGCCACTGGAACTACTACCAGTTCGAAGGGATGTGGAGGGTCGGATCCACCGCTGGCGGCTGCAGAAATAATGCAGGTTAGACTGACCCCTGGAAAGGTTCCTGCATTTCTGAGCGAGTCTTGTGTTGTTTCATTGTGTAAATATTTCTTGTTTTGGTTCCTTTCAGCCACGTTCTGTACCAATCCTCAGTTCATTGTTCGTCTGGAAGATGTGGATGATGATCCTCTGGATGGAGAGGATGGATGCACCTTCCTGGTGGGGCTGATGCAAAAGGATGGACGGAGGAAAAGGAGGCTTAACCGTGAGCTGGAAACCATTGGCTTTGCTATATATAAGGTGATATGAAGTAATATCACATATTGATATAAATTGAGTAACACAATTTTTCTGAAATTTTTGTTATGTGTTTTTTATAGATCCCAGATCAGGTTTGTATCACCTCAGATTTGTCAAATCACTCCTTTATTTAAATCTCAAGCAAAAATGCAATAGGATAATTGCTTCCTGATTTTCCCATTATAATGCTACTTTCTATTTGAAGTACAAAAGCTGCCATAATGTTCACCTTGGCCCAGACATACTGCTACGTCAGAGAGCTGTAGCCATGAGCAGCAACTTCATCAACACCCGTGAAGTATGCGACCGCTTCAGACTTCCTCCAGGAGAATACGCCATCATTCCTTCAACCTTTCATCCTCACAAGAACTGCAGTTTTCTTCTCAGGGTCTTCTCGGAGAAAGAGGCTAATACCAGGTATCTGAGATGCATTCGCATCTTCGTATTTAACATCCATGAAATGTAAGGATGCAATTCATACTTCTTCGCTTACGAAAGTCTTTTTTTAGAATGAGTCATTCTAGATTTTTGTTTATGTCAGTTCACTGAAGGAGGACATTGATGCCACCATAGAAGAGGTACATTTAAAGGTTTCTTTCACTCTCACAGAGTCTCTCCTGTTTTCTCAAATGGTGTTTTTTTTGCTTTTTTTTTAACTGGTCATACGCTCTCTTATAGGAGGAGGTGAAAGAAAGTGATATTGATCCTGATTTCAAGAAAACATTTAAGGAAATTGCAGGAAATGTAGGTTCAGAAGCATTTTGTTTCATTTCCATTGAAGATTTGATCTTTTCCAGACTCCATTATGCAAAAATCATGTTATGATTGACATTTCTTTTAACAGGATATGGAGGTATCTGTCTTTGAGCTGGTTAAAATTTTGAACAACATTGTTTCTCACCGTAAGTAAAGTCACAGATAATTAAGTTCTTTATTTTTTCACTGCTGTGGAATCAAAAACTAGGATTTTGAATACATTCTGTTATTTGGAATACAATTATGTAATAGAACAAGAAAAAATTTAGCTGTATAATTAATGTTGGTTAATTATTAATTAATTTTTTATTATTTTATTGGAGCTCCTGCTTTTAATACTTTAAATAACCCCTTTTATTTATAGGACACCACCCACTTTTCACCTGTCACCTGCAGGATTTAGCTACTAGGACTAAGATAGCCATGGAAAAGAGTTGATTCTGTTTCTGTATAACTGTAATTTTCTTGTAATTTCCGTGTTGATTTTGCCACCTGTTTAGACCAGTAAAAAGAACTGCTGATGATAAGATTCCACTGGATTTTTATTTAAATCTAACAAGACTCCCAAAACCTTTGAAAGAAAAAAAAAAAAAAAAGATCCACGACATCACAAATCATTCACCATATTTAACAATTGGTATAAGGTTCTTTTCTATATGTTTATCTTTTTTCACACCAGGCCCACCAGAGAAGCTTTATATCTTTATATCAAGATACACTGTTCCAGTTAAAGTCCCACCAGTGGTTAGAAAGCTATATATGTTTACATTTCTGACGGTTGGATAAAAAAAGGCTTTTACAAATATCTCCAAACTGTATATTGAGTTTAACGAGTTCAGTGTGCATATAAGATAAATGCATTGCTGTATTTTGTGTATCAGAGCTTGATTTGGGGGATTTGAAAACTGCAGTAAACAATGCATTATTATTTTCTTTTCTTTTTCCAGGCCCTGACCTCAGGACAAATGGATTCAGCCTTGAGACAGGGCGCCTCATAGTCAGTCTACTGGATGTATCCTTGATTAAAGATGACATTCAAAGTAATAATTTGGGTACAGTGTGAACTACTAATATTTATTTTCATTATTAGAATTTTAAAGCCTTAACATTCTCAGAAAGATGAAAGTGCCAAGCTGGGTTTGAAGGAATTCCATGTTCTCTGGAACAAACTCCAGAAATACCTGGTATGATGCGGTCTTCTCCTTTAAAAGGATATATATTAATATTTTTACAGTATCGCCTTTAGGATTCAGGCTTGTAGCCCACAATACTGATAAGCATTTCCATGTTTGAAATGGAGAACTATGTAATATCATACAATAAAAAAAAGGTTTAAAATCAGGTTTGGGACAAATAGGAGTAACAAGTTGAATGTTGATAATGTTATGTTTGAAACACTGAACTTGAGAATCAGTGCATTACACAATGGTCAACCAAGTGCAAAGTTTATATTTGAGTTTATAAACTAAGATGGTGATTTATCACATCACATCTGTCCCACTGCACTGACAACCTGTGCAGTGGAGTTCAAAGGTATCACCTTCACTCCAGTCAACCTATTTTAGAGTAAATTTTGTAATTCTTATCTTTGTTTTAAAGTGCTTACCTTATCTCACCTCTCTGAACTTCTTCACCCATACTTGCCTCATCGGGAACAGAACAGCAGCTCCTGCAGTTTACCAAGGTTTAAAAGGAAGCTCAGGGCAGCGAGAGCCTTCTCTATAACTATGCATGTAATAGATGCATAATTATATTATAAAAAAAACTCTGGAAGAGCAAAAACCCATAGCAGCCTCGTGGTCTGGCTGTTTGCTTTCTGCTTGAGCTATGTTTCCCAGCTATGACATGAACTATGTTGTGTCGTCCTTTGCATTGGATTGTTGGTTCTCTTAAAGTCAAGACTGTCCATGTTTTATAATGAAAATCTGACAGACAGTGTTGATTGTGGGGAGGGGTTCATGCTTGTAACAAAAGACCCAATGACATCCTTTGGCTGTGTTGAATCGCCACTGATCTGTGTGACATATGCCTGGTATTAAAAAAAAAACATTATTTATTAATTATTTAATGAAAAATAAAAAAAAATAGTCAAAAAAGTTACTAATAAAGGCCCCTAGCAACACAAAATAACAAATTTATTAACTTTGAAAACAATATAAATTGTGATTTATATTGTTTTCAAATGATCTACTTTTATTTTCTTCTGGGTTTTAAAAAGTGATGTTACATAACCTTTAACTAAAATGTCAGTCAACCTTGGAAATTGTCAATTTGATGTACATGTGAATGTGTCGGTCATATAGGAGATCTTCAAGAGCCATGACACAGACTGCTCAGGAACAATGAGCTCCCTGGAAATGAGAGATGCTGCTAACAAAGCAGGTAACAGACACCAACTATTATTTATTGCAAACGCCTTAGAAAACCGCTGACATTAACTGCTGTTTAATTTATTTTTTTTTTAATGAATTAATCAAAAACATAATAATTTGTCTTCTAACTAAAACCTGCTTCCTTTTTAATCCAGCTTTGCAAACACAAGGTGGTGCTTCTTTTTTAAAGCCTTTGTTGTATTTGACCAACAACTGCAAAAACAAATAACAATCTGTTGACTCAGATGTTTGCGTGTTGGAGACACGTATGAAGGCAGTTACAGGGAAACTGGAAAAGCCAGTTTAGCTGCTCCTGCCCAGCGCTCACATTTCATTTCGCACACTAAAAACCTGGCACAGGAACAAAGCATGCAAAGCTGAAAAAAATTCAACAAATCACCCTTACTATGGTCTAACCCCTTTTTAAAAAAACTACATTTAAGCATGTAAACATCTAACACCTATCTTTGAGAGTATCATATAGAAGATAACACTTCTTCCTGTTTTCAGGATTTCATGTCAACAGCTCGGTGCTTCAGGCCATTGTCAACCGCTATGCGGATGCCCGGTATGCAATCGATTTTGACAACTTTGTAGGCTGTCTCATTAAGCTGGAAATGCTCTTCAGTAAGTGACAACAATCTGGCAGCTATCTTTCTTCTATTAAGAGAGTGGAGTGGTGTTTACATTAGTAATATATTTGTTTGTCTGCCTTCTGAGCAGAAATGTTTAAAGCAATGGAGAAAGGCGACTCTGGGAAGATTGAGCTGAGCATGGAAGAGGTCAAATATACGATAAAATTCTGCATGTCTTTATACGATTAATAGTTAAATGACTTATATGGGCTAAGATGATTTGTTTCCTCTTGCAGTGGATGTGCCTGGCGATCTATTAGCTCTGAGGACAAACAAGAAAAAATCCAGAACCAGGAGAAATAACCTAAAAAGCATTGAATGTTGCAGCTAATCAATTTTTGGACTCTATGACATTCTGTGAAATAAAAAAGAAAATAAAGATATAAGAAAGGTGCCCCTTTGCTTCTGTTTTTGTTTAATTGTAAACATTTAAAACAGTCTTGTGTTGACAGAATCCTAGTGGTTAAGTAGCTTCAAACATGCAAACCAGAATGGGCTGTCCTGCATTAACAATGAGGGGTGTGGAAACATTTGATTCTTACATATCACACAGAGCCTGTTTCACCAAACGCACAGTCACAGGCACAGGCAGTAAGCCACAGGTAGACGGAAACTGATTAAATTCTTGCAAGATGTCCGGCATTGCATGCAAGCTTCAGCACTTTAGGGAAAAATCCCAAGGGATTGGAACCAACTCTCATGCACTAAAATACCTGAACCAAGACTTTGAGGAGCTGAGAAGAAGCTGTCTGGAGAGAGGAGAGCTGTTTGAGGACGACTGCTTCGAACCTCTGCCTGCATCCTTAGGCTTCAATGAGCTCGGTCCAAACTCCTACAAAGTGCGGGGAGTCACCTGGAAGAGACCCTCTGTGAGTGCAGCCATGAGATCAGTATTTCTGGGAAGCTACTGAAGTCATAATGGAAACTGATCATCTGTGTTTAGGTCTGAAATCAAAGCTGAAAAGATAAAACTTTTACACTTTTATTTAAAGGAGCAAAGTATCATTTATCTTTAATTTGTGAAATGTCTTAAATTCAGTTATCTAATGTCTGTCTTTTGTTCCTGGTTGTTTCTTTTTTATCACAATCAATAATCAAACACTTAAAGAGTCTAGAAGTCTGAGATAGCTCAGTTTTTTTAGTTGCTGAACATTGCTCACCTTAGCTAATATTGTTACTGCAGTAGTTAGCTCTTTCTATATCAAGATTGTTTTACACTGGGGGCTGAAATGAAGCTACAGGAAGCAACTAACGTGATAACTAGCATATTATAATTTTCAAAATATAGTTGCAACTGCTATTCACAAAGAGGACAATGGCATTTCTATATGAGCTACAGGCTGGAGGTGGTGCACAACAAAGTATCTGTGTGAAACACATACGCTCTTATTTTTCTGTGAGGTGGTACACTAACCAGGATGTTTTACATTTTCCCTTTTAAGTACACGCTTCACTCAGGAAGATCACGTCTAATCAGATCAAACCTGACAATGGCTGTGATATTAAATAAATAGCTCTCCTACAAGTGTTTTTAAGATTAGAGTTGCCTACAAAAGGATGAAGTTTGTTTTAATCCTGGCTCCTGTCGACCTAAAGATAAAATCTTAAAACCTTTTGAGTATTTAAAAAAGTTTCAAACTTCTTTTTTTTTCATGGAAAAGATTTTAGTTATTTATTCTCATTTTAGTTAGTTATTCTCACTACATGTTTCACAAGGGAAAAACGTTTATGATGCACGACATACAACTTCCACTGACAATGTAAACAATCAAGACCTCTTTTATAAATTCTAGCTCAAAACAGCAATGACTAGATTTAATACAAATTTGTTTGCACAAACCTCCATGATGTTTTGTTTTGTCTCCTTGTTTTGAGACAGTGATGATCCCCTTTGGTCTTGATCCCTCTAAAACCAAGACTAGAAATCACTGGAACAAACTAACCTGAATTAACCTTTAAATGAAGCTAAATGAAAATGTAAAGAAAGATATTTAGAGTTAAAAGCCTTTAACACAACCCTACTTTAGAAATTCTGAACTGACACTTTGCATTACATGTTGAAAGGTTCAGAAAAGAAGGTTATATGGTATGAGGAAGTAGCACAGTTTGACTTGTTTTATTAAACCTTTCTTTGCAGGAGTTGTGCTCAAACCCAAAGTTCATCTCTGAGGAGGCTACCAGGACTGATATTTGTCAGGGAGCACTGGGTGAGACACAACAACCACCCACCCCCAGCCCATACACACAAAATATATTCATCACGTTTTAAATGACTCAAATTTAATTGTATTTCACCAGGAAGCCACTATAAAATTGACTATCAGCAGTTT
Source organism: Jordanella pulchra (assembly GCA_034780135.1). Classification (NCBI taxonomy): domain Eukaryota; kingdom Metazoa; phylum Chordata; class Actinopteri; order Cyprinodontiformes; family Cyprinodontidae; genus Jordanella; species Jordanella pulchra. Next base: position 8,812 of record JAUZNJ010036135.1, read on the forward strand.
CCATTTGACATCTTTCCATAAAGAACTCTTCTAAAGCTTTTGCATGCTTATCTTAGCCTTTTACATTCGAAACAGAAACACACTGACACTGACTATCACACTGCAAAAGTTAAGCACTTTATTACATTGATCTGTGATGTATCAACCTCTGGAGATTGTCCCGTTTCTTTTCCGTAGACAGAAAACACCTAAGGCAAATAACTCTGTAACTGTAAATATCTGTGTACTGACATCAGCTGTCACTGGTCACAACATCTCCGTCCTGTTTCTCCACCCAAAGTCAGTCTGCCTGAAAACTTCCATAAGTTGGTGACACTTGCATTAAAAGATTAGGCGGAGGTTTTGCTTTTATGCAACCAATAAACAAGTTCAAAATGTCCAGGAGATGTTCTGTGGTGAAAACATGAAGCCATCTAACATGTTGTCAGAGATAGATCGATTTTAATAATGTAATTTAATATAATCAATTGATGTTAAATGAAATGTGGCTTTATTTTTGATTATACAAATTAATTCTTAACCACCTGGCCCTGTGTAGAAAAGCAATTTGTTCATTTATTATTATAATTATTATTATATATTATAAACTTATAATTATAAGTAAATAGATACACAGCCACGCACTAAATTAGACGCTGGCATGTTGTTTTACAAACATGTATGGCTTGTACCATATTTTTAAACAGTACTCGTTTTCTCATTATCTTGTCTGTTAAACATCTCCTCACATTTATAATAAAACTAGACAGCAAAATGTCATTTTTGTGCAACCACACACTGCTGTTATTTTTCTGGAAATGTTTTGCAATGACAACATGACACCATCTAAAATACTGATAGTAATAATGGATTATACTTTATATTTTCTTAACTGAACCTTTTCCAGGTGACTGCTGGCTCCTTGCAGCTATTGCCTCCCTGACTCTGAACAAACAGGTTTTGTACCGTGTTGTGCCCCATGACCAAAGCTTTGAGGAAAACTATGCTGGCATCTTCCACTTCCAGGTACAGCGCCATGTCTAGTAGAGCTCTGATTTTAGTAACAGGACTTAAAAGCTGGATTTAACCAGCAGCATTTTTCTGTGGTTTTCAGTTCTGGCAGTTTGGCGACTGGATGGACGTTGTGGTTGATGATCGTTTGCCAACCAGAAACGGAGAACTTCTCTTTGTTCACTCAGAGGAAGGCTCAGAGTTTTGGAGCGCCTTGCTGGAGAAAGCCTATGCTAAGTATGCATGAATCTGACTATATGTCTGTTTGCGTCAAACTTTTTATATTAGCCCAGTCCTTAATTAAGAATGTTTTCTTTTAGAATAAATGGATGCTATGAAGCTCTTTCTGGAGGCAGCACCATAGAGGGTTTTGAGGACTTCACTGGGGGCATCGCTGAGCGACATGACCTGAACAATCCTGATCCACATCTCTTTAAAATAATTCAAAAAGCATTGAGCAGAGGCTCCCTTTTGGGATGCTCCATTGATGTTAGTCTTGTTTCATTTGCAGTATTTGCTATCTCTGCGGCAGTTACCTTACATGATTTTTCTACCCGTTTTAGATCACCAGTGCAGCTGATTCTGAGGCAATTACACACCGTAAACTTGTGAAGGGGCATGCTTACTCTGTGACAGGAGCAGACCAGGTGTGGTTCCAGGGGACATATAATCAAAACACACCCACTGCTGCAGCATTATTGTTTCAACTGATACATTGGATTTCATGTTCTGTGTTAGGTTGAGTATGATGGGGAGATGGTGAAGCTGATCAGGATCAGAAACCCATGGGGTCAAGTGGAGTGGACAGGAGCATGGAGTGACAAGTAAGTCTTGCATATACTCAACATGAGCATAAAGCAGATAAAACAGCTGGACCAAAACCTTAGGCTAATAATACCTCAGTTAACAGTTTAACTTCAAAAGTCAAAAACAACTCCAGACAAATGGGTTTTTAACTTTGACTTAAAAGAACTCAATCTTTCAGCTCTTTTATAGTCTTTTGTGAGTTTGTTCCAGATAAATGGAGCAAAGGAACTAAATGCTGCTTCTCCATTATTTGGTTCTGGTTCTGGGTGGACAGAGTAGCTTGAACTAGAAGACCTGAGTGGTCTAGACGGTCGATTCACTGATAATAAATCTGTTAAGTAATGAGGTGTTGATCAATTTAGTGATTTATAGACTAACAGAACAATTTTAAAGTTTATTTTCTGAGCTACAGAGGGCCAGTGTAAGGACTTCAGAACTGGGCTGATATGCATTTTGGATCACCTGCAAGTGCATGATGGACTTCTTAGGCAAAGCTATGAAGACACCAATGCAGCAGTCAATTCTACTAAACTACTGGAGTTGGCTTTGATCTCCATAAAGCCAAGTAAATCATATAGGAAGAGGAAGAACTTAATAACTTCCCTTTCGGTGCGTTGGGTATCGTTTTATAGTCCCACCCAAAATCCAACTTAGCATGTTTAATCTTTTTGTTGAATTACTTTATTAACGTCTTCTAAATTAAAAGCTTGGTCCTCCTATGTCTAAACCGCCCTACTGTGACACGTAATATGTTTTTATTGTATTTATCGCCTGTGACTTTATCATGCTTATAACATACATAGACAAACACACCCATTGGAAAGGCTGGAAATTCCTGTTGTAAACAGCCACACTTATAGTCTGGCCTTAAGGTGTGTTTAGTGGTTGCTATGTAGGTGTGGAGTTCTGCACCACTTTGTTTATTCCCACCTCTAGTAGTGAGCTCAAGTGTCACTTTTCATGTTTCTTTCTTTTAGCTCATATGAATGGAGGCGTGTGAGCAGTGAGGATCGAGAGCGACTCACCAACCGCTCTGAGGATGGAGAATTCTGGTAAGTGTGAAAATGTGGAGATTTTTTTAAGACATATTTTTTTGTTATGTTTCTGCATCTTTGTTTTCCTTAGGATGTCCTTTTCTGACTTCCTCCGCGAGTATTCCCGTGTTGAGATCTGCAACCTTACCCCAGATGCTCTGACAGAAGACGAATACCAGAAATGGGCGGAGACAGAGTTTGAGGAGACATGGAGGACGGGAGTGTCAGCTGGCGGCTGCAGAAACTATCCAAGTAGAACTTTCTTTCTTTCTTTCTTTCTTTCTTTCTTTCTTTCTTTCTTTCTTTCTTTCTTTCTTTCTTTCTTTCTTTCT
>JAUZNJ010036136.1:0-15668 GCA_034780135.1 Jordanella pulchra
GGGGGGGGTCCAAAACCTACTGCTGACAATGAAGTCAAAAAAAAAAGAAGGCAGGCTGGAGCTTTGATCATCTGCTGGGAACGCTGGGGCCACTGTTCTGCATGGATGCTTGCAACGCACTCCACTGTGTGCAGACATGTGCCGGTTCTTCTATGTGTTGTCATGGTAACTCAGAGAGAGCTGCACCTGTGTCCAATTCAGGCATGGGGCCCGAGTGAGATCTCCACAACAGTGGTGGAGATAAATAGAGCTGGTTAAAGGCTGTTTTTATCCTGAAATCTACAGGTTGAAATAAGTGATCTACTGCTGCTGTCTGGTACTAAAAGGAACCGTCTGCAGCAAGATGTTTTGCACCTACTTTGACAAGCAACTACTTAGGTTGTATTCCTCCACTCCTTTACTCCTGCCATACTCTAAGAACACACTCTAAAACAAACATTTTAGATGGAAAAAAATACATCAGATTTTAGAATTTTAAAGAATATTCATCTTTGTAATTAATACAGTTACCTCAACATTTATTTTTGTTAAATTAATGTAATATATGAGATATTCAATAATCTAGAATAAACAACTGCTGCTATTTGTAGAGTGATTCATGAATATAATGGATGGTTAATCAGTCTGGTTAATTAGGAAACCGAACTTTTGTGGGACCAGAAATATCACCAATCAAATGTGGCTTTTTGTATTTATAAGCCTGTTGACTGGCAGTGTGCAGCAAAAGTGGAGGAGGGGCAATGTTTCATTTCTTCTCTATACCCCATAGAGCTGGAGAAACCTCTGGCCTTCTTGGAGGAAATGAAGCGGTCGGACAGTATCACTAGAAAACCTTTGCATACCTTTATAGCGATAAAAGACCCACATCCAGACATGCTGCTCTGTTTGATGCAGGACGACGACCACCAATCAGAGTGAAGAGGAAAACAATCTCTCCTTCAGGCTGGAATATTTCATAGCTAGGTATCTTCCACAAATTTCAGTCACTCTGACTTCAGCGTCATTACTGGCATATATCTATGAGGTTCTACAACATCTGCACATTACAAATGTTTGTTGTACAGTAAAGGTCTTTTTTCCTGTCCATAAAGACTTAAAACTTTAATGTGTTTATATTTCTTTGTTTTTATAAGGCGTCCCAAAGAAAATATATATTTTCATATATAAGTAGAGAGACCGAGCTGGTTCATGAGGATTTGAGCTTCGTGTTTATAAAGTCTGTAGGTACCAGCTGCCCTGTTAGCATAGAGTTTCATCAGTGAGGAATTGGGAGTCCAAACTCCAGAGTCTTTAGCTTCAGGAAGCAGGGAGCAGCAAGGACTGTGATCCGGTGGGGATGGATAGAGATGGGACTTCCTGTCTCTAAAGCAGCTATTAGTTCAGGAAAAACTATAAATTAAATCAAACATACATGCCCAAAAATCTTTAAATACTGTTTAAAGAGAGGACTGAAAGTAATAACAAAAGAAACACAACATAAATCTTGTAGTTATAGTTAAAAACAAATGGGTAGAAGAGGAGCCTTGGGGGGGGTCAGGCTGAACTGTTTGTGGCTGTATAATGGGCGAGTGACTTGGAAAACTATTCAGCAGGTTGCAGTTACTTCAGGCCAGCCACTGGGACCTCTGGCATGGAGGAAGAGCAGGGTGGAGAGTGGCTGTTCAGGGGCCCAGTGGCGGGGGTGAGAGGAGGGGACGGGCTGCCTCCCATCATACCAGACTGGGCCATCTGCTGCTTGAGCTGGGCGATGGTGTGCTCCAGCTTCTCCCGTGCCTCGCGCTCCCGGTGAAGCTCCTCCTGCAGTTCCTGCCGATCGGTCTCGGCCTGCTCCAGCCTCTGCCGCAACTCCGACAACTGGAAGGAGGCGGGAGAGGTGGGTTAGGAATAAAAACGTCAGAAGGCACAGAAGGGTCTTTATCAGATGGAAATCCATTTGGGTTTTCTTAAAGGATCCAAATATTCAACCAAAATACATCCAGTCTCAGTAGATTCAACTTTTCCATACATCACAAATGTAGCAATTACAGATCAAAATGGTGAAACATGGGGGTGGCAGTATGATGCTTTGGGACTGATTCTCTAAAGCAAGGACAAAAATCTGGTCACAAGTTATTAAAGCTAATCTGAAGGTCATTAACCTTTTAAACTAATTAGTGTAAACTCTACTATTATTAAACCAAACGATTTTAAATTTGATCGCAGCATAAAAACCACTGCAGGATGTCTGATAGAGACGCCCTCTGTGTGGTAAACAAGACAAACGCTGCATCATAATGCCAGAAAATATATTCAGCGATATCGTCTCATGTCCTCCTACAGCAGCTGAAACTAGGAATCAAAATTGGGACTTTTCAATATTCTGGAAGCACACCCTCCTTACCAGCAGGCAGAGAAACTGGGTTAAGAGCTGGAAGGAGTGGAGGGAGGCAGGAGGAGCCTGAGCAGCAGACTACTTGTAAACCTGCAGCCCTGAGCTCAGGCTACATAACTCAGTCTGTCTCCAGGTTTTATCTACTGGAAACCCAAACAACATTCTTCCTGGACAAACAGGACTTAAAACTGACAAATCTGTAGAAGAGGGAGGGATGTATTTTTTCCTATCCAAAAAACAAGGTTTTTAGATAAAAAAGGTTTATTGATGTTGCTGGAATCCAAAGTGACGTTCTGGAAACTAGAGGAGCCTTCTGAGTTCCTACCTGTGCAGCGTAGTGGGCCTCCTGCTGCCGTTGGGCCCCAGGCTCACAGGCACAGGCCTGCTGTCGGAGCTGCTCCAGACGGGTCTCCAGCTCCAGCTGCTCCTGGTGGGCTTGGCCGAGCCGTCGAGCCTGCTCGCTGTGCACCGCCTCCAGCTCGCTGCGGAGCTCCCGCTGCTCGGCGCTAAGCTCCCGTAGCCTCGCCGCTTCACCCCCGCGCAACGCCTCCAGTTCCTAAACACAGAATTCAAGCGGAGAAAAATTTGAATAACGATCCACCACATTGACACTGTTGGAAAAAAAAAAAAATGTTTTGCTTTACAGCTTCTCCACAGGGAGGTTAGATTTCATGCTTGTACTGCTGCCCAAAATCTGACAAAATCCAAAACGGTCTTTTTAACCTCTAACTCTCATCTGCATTTAGTTCTGAGCAAATATGGACAAATAATAGCCAGGTTGTAGCCACTTGTATGCTAATATTGTTAAGTAATTCAAATATGATGCCTTTAAAGAACACCTAAGTACAAATCTCAAGATAACTCCAGCTGCTTTGAGGAGCCCTCAGTTGGACATCAGTGGAAGATCATGGGGGGTTGGGTTGTGAAAACGATGGAAGCAGTGTTAGCTTATGGAACAATATGCTATAAAAACTCACACTCTGTTTAGTTCATCACACAAAAATGGAAGAAAATAGAAAAAAGCTGAGAAAAAAGGTGAGGAAAGTAGTGATCCAAGAATCAGTCAAATAGTCTAAAGTTACTTCAGAGGAAATGCTGAGATTCACAACTCCATCATTATTAGTGTTACTCCAAACATTTGGGCTTTAAGGGAGAGTCGGGATAAAAATGTTTTAAATTTGATACAAATCAGGTGAAGGACAAAGAAAATTAATATAAGAAATTTGGTTGTAAAAATGAAGCCTTGGTCAATGAGTGGAGAAAAACTGACACTTTCGTAACACAAGTTCTGTTACGAAATATTATGGGTGGCACCATCATGCTGAGGGGAATTTCTTCTTTTTTTATGGTAGGGCTGACAAAACAAGTCAGGCTGTTTGAGCTTAACACGGCGCCAGCGAGGAAAAAAAAGCAAAGAGCACAAATAACTGAAGACTGAAATCTACCTTCCAGCAGCAGACAAGCTGCAATACAGGCTTAATACTGATGTAATTCACATCTGTAAGATTTTTAATTGGAGAGAGCTTAAAAAAAAAAAAAAAAAAAAAAAAACATGTAACCATATTCAAAACTCTCCATTTTGCTTCCTTATCTAAAATTCCTATAAAATATATTGATTTTTGTAGTTTGGACTTGAAAAAATATGGAAAAAGCTTAGAGAAAAAGGAATATAAAAAAAGTGAAAAGGAAATTAGTGGGTATATATTAAAAAAAATGTTTCCTACAGCATGAAATGTTTAATGACTGGTGGAGGAGTCAGTTGGTGCCACATCTGCATCAAAGAGGCTTTGATGTCAACAGTTATTCTGCTTCATCTTGTGCTCATTTCTGTTTCCATCGACCAACTCACCATTTCCAACTGCTGCTGCTTCTGTAGGGTGGAGTTGAGCTTCTCCTGCTGCCTGCTGTACATCTGCATGATCTCCACAACAATCCTGTCCTTGTCATCCTCCACCCCCCCCACCACAGCGCCGCCGCTCAGAGCAGAGCTAGCATCCTTAGACGCTGCTTCCGTTTCCGACAGCAACGACGCAGGCCGAGCAAGAGTTGCGGGAGGAGGAGTGTGGGAGGGGATGTGGGTGGCTTTCTTGCAGCACGGGCTGATCGTCTCCATGGAAACTGCCTGGGTTTGGCTTTCCCGCTCAGTGGCCAAGGCAGCAGCCGCACTATGGGATTTGGCCTGCTCGGCGCCGGCAGTGACAAGAGGCGACGCGTGGAGATCTGAGGAAGGGAGGAGAGAGAGGAGGAGAATAAGGATGGTGGCGATTAAAAAACAAATGACAGAAAAAAAACAGCAGAGGAAGTGGTTAAAAGACAAAAAAGTGTGAGCTGTAGTGGCATACATGCTTAGTAACACCCTCATACATCCTCATAAAACCTCACACTTCTTCCGAGGAACCAAAACGCTCGCCCACAATTTCTATGCGTTTTGCCCTCGGTCACAGAAACAGGAATAAAGGGCCATGTGTGGGAGCGCCACTCCGCTCTGTCTCCTCCTTTCTCTAAACTCTGGTTTGTTCCCCTGACTGCAGTCTTCAAGGTGTGCATCATGGGAAACATTAGGTAGGATGCTAATCTGTGGCACAGATCATCAGTCAAACTGATTCAAAGCCGCAGAGCTAATATTAGACACTTTATTCAAAGTGAAGATGTGAAGCTAAACGCTGCACTGTAGGATGTCGCTCCACAGCCTACTTTTTGGAGCATCGTAAAGGAGGGATAAAAAAAAAAAATAGAGGTTGGTTTGGAGGAAACGCAGGAGAGAAGGAGGAAGGCTCACTGTGAGAGAAGTGGGTGGAGGATTTGACATCAGGCTGAGAGATGAAGGGAGCCAGAGAGGGAAGAGACAATGATGGATAGATGGACGGAAGAGAAGTGAGGGAACAGACGGGGAGTCGACTCAGAGAGGCAGTGCTGCTGGCTGCCAGGAAAACAGGAAGAGGGACGATGGAGGGAAAGATGACAGATTGGTTAGAAAGAGAGAGAGAGAGAGGTGCAGCCTGGCAGTCAGACGGCGCATTAATAACGACAGGCGGAAACCGTTCACCGATCCAGCCTCTATATGTATATGTGAATGCACGGCAGGGAGGAGGAGGTCACCGGCGCTTCAGACGTGCAGAAGCCCGCAGTGTTGTGAATTGAAGGTCAGCGAGTGACTCTGTGCATCAGCGCAGGCTGCAGAGTTAAGTGCTGGAAGTTGCTGCTGAGCGTGTGTCAGCTCTGAGTGAGCTGCTTGAACTTGATACGCCTGTCATTTATGCTTATGCTGCATGCAAACAGCTGCTGCTTGCTGTATTAATGTCGAGTATTTATAGTAGACACACGTCAGACTGTGTCCAATAGGCAAACACTAGACTACTAATTAAATATGAAGGATTCAGTTGATGGGAAAATAGCAGCGTTGGAGATGATTTACCGTTAAATTAGACCAAATTAATATTAATGAACAGAACAGTGTTCTACACTTATATTTGCTAAGTGCTGTTAAAAGAAAATTGTCCAGCAGTGACAGTCTTTACCAACATATCAACTTCATAAAGGATCATTTGGACCAACTGCATGTAGATATAAACATATGGTGAAATCATGAGTTCAATATTCATAGAACCACTCTGTTAATTATTTCACTTATTAAAATCTTCAGCTGCTTTAAACTAAGGAGTCCTCTGATAAAAAAAAAATGTAAAACTTAAAACGAACTTTAAACTTTTATTGTAGCAAAATAATCTCGCTGAAATATAAAAAGATTGATTTTCTTCTGTCTGTAACAAACCATAGTTTGATTTTTCACCTTGAACACTGGTTTAAAGCATCATATGGGATGTTGCCTACTAAATAAATATTAGTTACCACTTCCAGAGTGTAAGAGAACAGTTGCTTTTTCACCCGAACTGCTGTTTTATAATAGTAACCAAACAAGCATTATGTAATACTAAAACTGTGTTCAAATGAAAAAAAAAATGGATTCTTGACTGGGCTATTCCAAATTTAATTTATTTTAGTCTCACCAACTCCTAATCCTCCCTTTTTTCATCCCAAAGAAAATAAACATCTTTAGATTTCATGTCGCTTTCTTTGTAAAAAGGAACCTTTATAAAACTGACACTCTTTTTGAAACAACAAATGCATTTTAGCATCAATAAGCTTAAAGTTTGCATGCTTACTGACCCATAGGCGGCTCTTCGTGGCCCAGCATCCGGTGGCTGTAGTGATGTTTGAGCAGCGCGCCAAGCATCTCAGGGCTCATCTCCGCCTCCCTCCGCAGAGAAACGTTGGGAGCCACCATCTTATCATACGTGTACAAGTAGTAACTGGGAAACAAAGGGACACAAGTAAGCATATGATGATAGATGGCTCGTTTTTCAGTGCATTTCATAAGATTCCCTGCATATGGAGCTTCTCCTCATCGTAACGAACCTCTGTGCGCTTTAATAAGGATCAGCTTATTGAGCCTGGTGCTGGAATTCAATTTAGGCTATAAAATAAAAAAAATTAAACCCTACCTGGATGGAGTCTTGGTATATATATTATTGGTAATATTTATTATAATAAAGGCGTTTGTTTTTTTTTGTTTTTGTTGTATAGGCAAATAACATGACTGTGGCCCTTTAACTATAACCAAAATAAAAACTAAAATCTAAACTTTAACCATAGAGAGATCGCTTTGGAACTAGCTGATATAGAGTTTCACCTGTGTGGAGGATCAATATATATTTCAGCCTTTTGTGGATTTTCTTTACACAGCATTTTAAAAGGAGGCCAAAAATGTCCTTTTCCATCTCAGCTGTGTAACATGATGTTAATCATTATTATAATACTAAGGCCGATGCACACAAATGGACTCTATTTGCTAATTAGGTGAGATTTTTCTACTTTCCAAGAAAATTCTGCTCCATGTTGTTTTATCTCTCAATATTTGACCTCTGACAGTAATATAGGCAGTTCTGTTGCAGGACTCTGTGTAACATGCTTCCATTTTTCTTTGCTTTGCCATCATAAAAGTGTTTAAAAGTGGTTTCCTTTGTGTTTATTGTCCAAAAAGCTATAAATAGTGAAGAGTTATGGGCCCTTACAACAAACATGTCTAAAAAACAAAGAACCATCTCTGTTTGCCATCTCTATTAGCTCAAAGTAACAAGACAATTCTGACAGCAGAAGCTCCAAAACACCGACAGGGGAATATGGATACTCCTTATCGAGTGTTGCCAGGATCTCAGCCTAAACAGACCTTCGGCTTATCATGTAGGTCCAGGTAATGGGGCGCGACGGGGGGGAAAGATACTGCCTGGAGATGCTCTGAAGTCGCTAAGCCAACACTGCGTCTGTCTGGGAGTGAAGAGAGGAGGAGCTCCCCCCGCCCCCACCAGCAGCAGCTCTGCTTCAAAAAGCGCAGAGGCTGGAGCAGTGAACTAGGTTAAGTCTGACAGCTTAGTGGGACTCTGTTTAAAACTCTCCCAGCCAAGGCATGGAAACGAAGCCCTGCCTGCTTTGCTGTGAGGGAATATCAGGCTCCTTCACTCATACCAAGTCAGACATAATGGAATAATGCAAAGCAGAACTGTATTAAACACGTGCCCCACTAAGAGGATGTCTGCGGCGAGCTAGAATGTAACCCCGTCTGGATCTAAACTGGTGCTCTAATCTGACTGGACTGGTTTAAATGTGACGTCTAGTGATGCCACAAGGTGATCACGGCTCATTTCCTCCTCCCGTCCTCTTATATGTCTGACCCGATGTCTACAGGAGAAGCAGTCAGATGCTGCAGCGGCTCAGTAAACCATTTAATTCCAGTCTGCAATCTGGAAGAGATTATTGCATTAGCTAAAACAGAGCTACAGCTGAGGGGACTATGAAGCAACTAGAGGAGGGATGGAAGGAGAAGCAGAGAAGGTCGGAGGGAACGGACTGGACGGCTGTCGTTTAAAGTCTGGGAGAAACTGGAATTTCCACTTTGAAAAAAATCCTCCAACATAAAAGAAGAATATAAAAAAAGCCCGTTATGATCAGCAAAAACGATAAAAGATTAACCAGTAAAGTTGGACAGGAAGGTGTTTTACGAAAGAAGCTTTAAGCCAAATGAAACATCAGTATTGATATTGTTATCGTTATAATAGTGATGATGTTCACAATTACTACATGTAATATTTTTAGCAACTACTTTCACCAGTTAAATCACGAATGGAAACTATTTCGACTCTTTTCTGCCTTTTTACTGCGTCTTTTTATAAATTGCCAATTTTCTTTCAACTTTTTTAAGCAATTTGCTCAATGTTAGTAATCAGAAGATTTCTTTGCTTATTTAACCAATAACTGCTCCACTTTCTCATCATAAACCCTGCATTTGTTATTTCTACTAAACAAACCAACAGGAACAATTACGATTATTTGTTATTTGCTTGGTAAAAGAGTAAACTCACCGAGACACCAAGTATTACAGTCTATTCTGATGGGTTTTGTTCTCGCATTCTTATTTTTGTTTGTGCCTTTTCTGTGAGAACTCATCAACTGTGACATTTCCTGTTTTTAATCCCATAAAGAGAGAAAATAAACTTGGCAGGACCAGAAAGCATCTAGCTAATGATGGTGCTAATGATTTTAAAGCAGAGATGACTTTCTTAGACTTAAAGTCCAATAAAAAAGTGGACTTTAAGTCAAAATGGCACCAAAGTGCATTATCAAGCAGCATTACACCAACAGCAGCGCATCAGAGGGAAATGATTAGACTTGTGTTTGTGTCACAGGTGAGGGTGCAGTACCTGGGATGGACCAGGGTGGGGTGTCCTGGCTCCTCCTTGATGTCCGTAAAGAGACTGTTAAACACCAGGGCAGGTGGGGGTGGCTTCCCCTGTGGAACATGCAACAAACAACCCCCCTTTAAAGACCAGCGTACATATGACACTAAACAATGTCTTAGTGAAGTGCTGTTTGGGTTCCAGATGTTCTGCTCTATGATGGAAAAACTGGAGCGGATCAACAACAAACATAAATACAGAGAGAGAAAACCGAGCGAGGCAGAGCGGAATGAGCTGCACTGCACATCACTCTCTGGGAGCCATAATCTAATATGCAGGCGTACATGCCAGACATGATTGAGGGATTACCCATCAGGCATCAGCTGAGATGATGCACGTCATCAGGAGCCAGAGAAGAAACTAGTCGTGATAAAGAGTCTCAACAGAAAGGAGAAGGAGAGAAGTGTGCGTCGATGAATGAGCGCACACAGGGTGTGAGAGAGGGCGGGGGGGGGGGGACTGACCTTTCTTGAAGGCTCCGCGTCACCAAGCTTGTCTGAAGCAGAGCAAATTTCCACAGAGGGCTTCCTCAGCTGGCTCTCCTCTTCCTCCCCAGGCTTCTAACAAAACACAGAGAAAGAGGAGACGAGGGAATGAATCCAGAGTCTCCATGAAGGACGATCACTGAATCCTGATGCTTTCCATGAATAATAAAGTCAAAAGAAGGTAAATGAGCATTAAAGGGTCAAACACGGCATGGAGCGTAGGGTTAACCCCCAAACCGACGCTGTGCACTGCCAGTCAGCTGGCTTAATCCAGCCGGCTACCATTTTCCGTCTCCCACTTTGTCCAAAGCAGAAAAGGTTTATTTGTTCCTGGCAGCGTTTCACCTTTTCTAACCCTCTTCTAATCAGAACCTGTTAGATGATCAGTCGGATTAGAGGAGAAATGGGTCAGAACCAAAAAATAGCATAAATAAAATAATAAATAAATAAAGTTACCGCTTCAAAGCAGAAAAAGTTTCCTACAGCTTAACCCTCTTGATAAAAAAGAAACGGAGAGCACATCAGATGGATCTGACTTTTCTTCAGCTTATTGGAGCATAGTGCAAGTCTGTGCTCCCTCCCCCACCTGTTGCTGCTCTTTGGCAGTCAGTTACTGGAAGATGAGTTTCATACTTTTAACTCGTAAAAGAGAAAAAAAACAAAACGTGGCAGTTTGGAAATATTCCCCGTTTGGTCAAACACAGACTGCTGACTTTATGATGACAAAGTATTCTCTTAGTAATAAGCCAAAAATAATACATAGACTCATTTAGAATGAACAGAAATAAGAATAAAGAAAAAAAAAACACTGCAGGAAGATCTAATTTTAACCAAAGAAATTTGGAAAAACAACCGATGAGAAATAATGTATAAATCCTTCAAGAGGTGGCAGTCTGTTAAATCTGACCAATCAGAAAATGTTACGCACTATTTTTCAATTGTAGATGCTATAAAACTCCGGCATGTTTACTAAAATCTTTATGCTGGGAAAACTTTAACTGGTCCATGCTTGATTTTGATACAGCACAGTGGATTGAGTGAGGTAAGGCCTATAAATAAAACACAAGCAGCAGCCCCGCTCACAGCCAGCATGCCTTGTCGTCAGGTGCTTCTGTGCAGACAGGCGGCACAGCTGGAGTCCACCTCTGCCTACAAAGCGCAGATGTACATTAGAGCGGCTGCAGATGTGTTTGGTAAATATCTCTGCTCCTGTCTGCGCATTTCTGGGTCTGCACGAGTGTTTTGAGGGGGGGGAATTCAGGGCGTGCTCAGTGAGAAACCGCGAACTGACACACTTGATGCTTATCTGAGGCAGACGGGCCTCACAACACACCAGCACTTTGAGGCAAAGCGTCGGGTAGCACGGTTACACCAGAGGAACGAGAAGCTCCGGCTGGATAGGAACATACGCAGAGGGGAAGATGAAGATGAGAGAGAGAGAGAGAGAGAAGGGAGGCTGTAGAAAGCATCAATAATTGACTCCCAAGCCTTTTAAAGGCTTACAGCTTACATCTATAGCAGGCAGACAGCTTTTCAACAACTGGAGGAAAAGATTTTCCTCCACACTGATGCAGTTGTTACGGGAGCTATGAACAATACGTGCAAATGATTGTGACATTCAGGTCCTCGCAGCTTTTCATTTATACCAGCTGCATTCCTCTCTGACGTTACAATAATTCTCTCATCGCTTTTTATCCAATTTGAGAAACGCCATCTTTTACTGCCTACGGCACACACCCAGGACCTCAAACCTTGTTCAACATCAATCAAACAGAAACCCGGCGTCATAAAAAGAGACAAGGCTGTTCTTGTTTTATTTCACCTTAAATTCAACGAGCTCCTCCATTGACATTAGAAATAGTGTATCTGATCAGGTTTATATTAAAATGCAAAGAGCAAACAACTACTGATTTGTGTGGTCTCTTCTGCAGGCCAATCTGGGGATTGTCCCTTATTTACAAGGCCGTGGCTGAATGAGCATGCAAATGCAAGTAGAGCTGGCTGTGCAGCCTGGTGTATCTGAGCGTGCATAAAGCAGGGGGGCTCGTCAGCTCCACAGCGCATACGGTTGGTGCTTTTTCCCTTTTTTTCTTTTCCTGCACAGGAGGAAGCACTGCAGAACTGAAGGGAGGGGTTGAGTGAAGGGGTGGAAGAGGGAGGGTGGGATGATGGGACAGCAAAAGATGGAGGGAAGGAGGGAGAGTTAAGAGAGGAAAAAAAAAAGCTGCAGTGATGGGAACGATAGGCCTTCTTCCCAACAGCTCCCCTTAATCGCTCAAATTCAGCACCACGGCCAAGGTTTCAGAGCTTATTTTAGGCCATATCTGGACTTTGACTAGGCCGTTACAAAAACTTGATTTATTATATCTGGTTGTTCTTTGTCCTGAGACATTAGGAGGTGGGTTTATTGCTGCTCTTTGGAGGACTCTCATTTGAATAACCTCGCAGGGTTCAAAGCTGATGGCAGCAACGTCCCCTCCAGTTTTTATGTAGCGGTCAGATGAATTTGTGGTACTATTGATGACAGCCAGAGATCCCAAAGCCTGAAAAATGACCACTAGACTGATTAACATCAGTCTCATCTGTTTCTGAATTGCTTTAGGACAAGTCATGGTGTGTTGTACGGCTTGTTGTCCTACATTGGCTCCACGGATCAGACGGTTATCGTGTCTTGGTAGAACTAAAGGTATGCCATTGATCAGTAATTCAATAAGAACGGGATTATATTCTCACACAGGGTCAGACTGGCTCCCCTTCATAACAGGAATTATGAATTAAATCATCGTCTTGTGTTTGATTAATTTAATCACATTAAATAATCCTTCTGGATGTTTCCATCTGTCTGATGATGTTAGAAGTCGAATTGAAGGCAATATTCATGGACTGGTTCCCCGCCGCTGGTCGCTTGTGTCTCGCAGTAAATCCTGCTCACCTGACAGCTGACAGCTTTACACCCACCACCCACACAAGCGCACACCCAGGCTCATTATCACTGCTGCTCTCTGGTCCTTGATGAACGTGAGCAGAGCAAATGTTCACACATATCAACGCAGCCTCCCCCCCACCCTGTCCTCACCTCTTTCCTTCCACCCCCACCTTACTTTAGTGGTGCAGATACCAGGATGCTACTTGCACTAATGAAGCCCCTCGCTTATCAGAGACGTTCCTGCTCAAACACACACACACACACGGAGGCAGACGTGCTCTTAAACAGCCGTTTGTCAGGCCAAGGCTCGCCTTCTAATGTGGATTAGCATTCCACGCACTCACCCTGCTGAACTCTGCCCTGTTGTTCCTGATCACCAGCAGTCTGCCTGCTGCTGCAGCTACACTCACAGCACTCCGCTCTAGACACTAACAGCCATGTGAACTCCCCACAGTGACCCACTTCCAAAGCCTCAGTTCACTCCCCTCCAACCGTGGCGTCAGCACGTGACACCCCTGCAGTAGATGCAGTAAGAAACACAAAAACGTATTTTTTTTTAGTGCAGTTGCATCAAACAATAACAGTACCAGGGTACTAGACACATCCATGGCTCTACATCAGTGTGCTTTATTATTCTACACTGCATGTCTTCTGTGCTTCGCCCAGCTACCAACATTTAACCCCCCCCCTATTTGCTTCACCTAAGCCTGGAAGCTTAAAACATCTTAAATCATTTTAGTGTACAAAAAGCATAATAAAGAAGCGATTTCCTAGCTCGTTTTGGAGGTGATTTTAAGAGTAGAAATGATGATCTACTACAAGGACAGGATTGGGTAATTGATTTGTCGGCTTGTGCACAAGCATTTCCATCTCATTCAGCTGATTTCTGCACGAGATGAAGGATCGGCACTTTAAGGGACACAAAAAAAAAGGGGGAAAAAAAGGCTGCCGGCTGTTCTCTGTGCTGTAGAAGCCTGCAGGGAATAAGAGTGAGAGCGATGGACGACTAGGAGGGACGGCGGTTCTGCTCGTTGGTTAGAGGCGAAGGTGCCAGGCGTGCACAGAGACTGACACACTGCCTCACAGAGAGCGCAGCCGGGTCCAAGGTCGGGCTCTCCTCCTCAGAGTCACGTGGAGCCTGCAGATGACTGCCGTCTAAGTGCAGCAGACGTACTCAAAGTTGACTCTGGGCTATAAATACACATGCTGTCTCCTTTCATGCAAAATGAACAAACACGCATGCAGTAAAGTGCTGCATGAGCCGTTTTAAATGATTTAAAATGAGAGCTGGAGCAAACACAGACATTCATTTCCTGACATTCGTAATGTTTTCCCAACTCATTTACAGTACCCTGCATAGCTGCAAACTTCACTGTATTATATTAGACTGTCCTGTTTTCATATCCATTTGTTCTGCCATCATCTAACCCGTTTTCCTGTCACTCCCTACACCATGATGCTGCCCCTACCCTGAAGACGATGCGTTCAGGACAATGTTGAACCAGTCATTTTGGTCCCCTCTATCCAGAGCACCGTATGTTTGCTCAGTATGTTTTCTTCTGCGTCACAATTTCTGTTAGAAGTTTGTGACTTTAATTAGCAAAATGTGAAAAAAATAAATAAAAAAAACATACCAATGCCGTGCAAGGCAAGAGGCGGAAACTGAGTAATGGATAACAGAGAAGGGTGCCTAAAGATCATTTTCTGTACTCATTATCCTCTGTTAAACGCCAGCAATCAGGCTACTGACCTTACAGTAAAACAATAAAAACCCTGCCCATGTATATAAACGACACACAGACATCATAAAAACGTGTCTCGACGAGCAGAGCGGCGAATCAGATGGAGGGTATAATAAGGGTTAGGGCTGACCTTTCATCCCAAACCAACAGAGCATTACATTACATTTTTATTTCCAGTTTATATTCCTAAAAAAAAAAAAAAAAAAAAAAAAACACACATCATCATCCATGGCCAAGGAATAAAACAGACTAATTCCTAGAAGGAACCACAAACCCAGACGGCAGCCATTAGCCTGCTCTTCGGTTGTTTCCCCTCTGACAGGAGGAAGTAAACAGTCTTTATTTGGGTGCCCTTCCTATCAGCTTCAGACAGTCAACCATTGGTGGGGTGAGGGGGGGGTTACGGAAACGCACTAGAACTGAGACAGTCAGTCACACCCTGTCTGTCTGTTTCTAAACCACATCCTGTACTGCTGCAGTCATCGGCTGTGTCAAAGATCAAACTGGAGATACGCACTTCCCTTTAGGTTCCTGCTCAAAGCCTCACAGAAAGCGTAAACACGACGACGTTCCAGATATTTTACACTGCTGCCACTCTGTTGGCCAAATAAAGTGCTCAGGTTTGGGCCTGGGTGACTCTGGAGGGGTCCCACCTGGCGCGGCGCTCAGGGAAGGCTCCAGAGACCTTTATATGATGGTCTTAATCCAGTAAGCCATTTATCTGCAGACTGGGAGCCACACTTTGTTTCAGCAGCCAAATCGATAAACAGCCACAGGGGAAGCAGGCAGTAAAGTGGGGCAATTAACCCAACATACATTCCTTTTTTTCTGCCGTTTGCCTTTTTTTTTTTTTTTTGCACTGCAGGCTCTCAGAAATCATATGAGCGGACTTTAATTTAGGTCTACAAGTTCAGATCTTGACTCATTCCTGGAAGAATGTGAAAGGGGTCACTCTGTGATGGTGGTCTCTGTTTAATGTACGTGCAGAGAACGAGATTGCTCAACGTGTTTTTCTTTTGGTTCAGCCTTGCACAGACAGATAAGAGGACCAGAAACAAAGGAGATGTCTGACAGGTGGATGGTTACACAAACAGGCGGGAGAAACTGGAAGTTACAATTAAATCAAATAGAAGAAAGAAAGAAAGAAAGAAAGAAAGAAGAAAGGCAGCAGGTCTGCATGCGGGGCCATTCTTTCACACATCTGTCTCGCCTGTTTCACCACATACAAAGAGAAAGATCACAACCAGTTCTACTCTCACACACCGAGGGCAGATGAGGACAAATATGTTTCCAACTTACTTTGGCTTTTGGCCAAGAAACTTTTTTTTTCTGGGGGGGGGGGGGGGGGGGGGG
>JAUZNJ010036136.1:15678-36494 GCA_034780135.1 Jordanella pulchra
CCCCCCCCCCCCCCCCAGGCGAGCCCAGATGGCCACAGCTCCAGTTAAATTCACATGTCCAACATTATGCAGTCCCCCTCTAATATTCCCTGACTGATCCCAATTTATTTATGTCTTCTCTTAAAGGTAAATAATAAAAAGTAGAGAAAATTCTGCCACAGGTTCTTTAATAGGGTTGGTCAAATGAAAAGATTAACCCCTTATTCATCACAACATACGTCCCTCATCTTTATTTGAATCTTTAAAACTCAAAACAGGTACTTCTGGGCTCGTAATGTGCTTCTTCTACGAACAGGGAAGTTTATTTCCAGTTAAAGGAAGTCTTATGGCCTAAGGTGAAATGTTGCAAAACAGAATAACATTTTTACAAAAAAGGGGATCTTATTTTTGTTTTTTCTTTTAGATGACAAGATTATTAACCCAGATATAAAAACAACTAATAAATAACAAAAAAAAAAAAAAAACATACTTTCTAAGGGTAAATTCATTTTAAAAGTCTATATTTTGTTTGGGCAGCTTAATAAAAGTTGAAAATTTGCTTTCAAAAAAAGCTGAGGAAGTAGCATAAACACAGAGTTATAAATATCAGACAGTGACTACTACTTACAATGATGAAACGTCGCACAAAGACGATGTAGACGGTGAGTTTTCCCTGCAGACGTTGCTTCATAAGCGAAAAGTACAACTAAATTATGTCACACTTGACATGATGTGTCTGTCACGCTGTGACTAATAGCCCTGTGCAGACAGCATCTATTGCTTCATCAAACATCTAGAACCTCAGTTAGAAAGCAAAAAAGGATTGTGAAATAGTACGCGAGGTTGGTTATGGTAGCATGCATTTTATTTTGTAGTACTATCAGAACGTATCAGAATCAGTCTGAGGCAGCGAAGTGTAGACTGTACTGCTCATGTGCGGAAACGAGCAAGCACCACCGCTCCTTCCCCAGAGCCCCTTAGCAGCGATCATTAACGGCCAAAGCTGTCAAGGCTCACCTGCATGAGCAAACCAGGCCTGGAGACAGAGTCGGAGATGCATGCTCACACATGAGTAAACAGACATGCTATCAAACAATGGCCCCATCAAACAGGAATGTGGGAGGATGACGCAGTTTACAGCAAGCCAGCAAATACAGACTCGAGCAGACACACTTCACGCTCCCAGGAGGACACATCGGCTCAGAATGAGGCCAGTGGGCCCTTGTCTTGTCTGCCGATGACTGTACTCATCATCGAAGCCCTAAGTGGGACACCATGCACACAGCTTGTAGGTTTATAAAAGACAGATAGATTCTCCACAGATTCTATCACTTGTGCTCGATGGAAGGCAGGATACTGGTTAAACAATTCGCATTTGAATTGGTTGCCTCTTTTTTGTTCTTTTTTTTTCCCCAGAGCAAGGGAGCTTGGCTTACTATTCGCATGGATGAAACAACTCCGAGCGCTTGGAGACGAGAGTCGAGTGAGAGAGCTGAGGAGAGGACGAGCGTTGCTAAGCAGACTGAATGCTGAGAGGCTGTCAGCAAGCCAGCAATGCTCTGGTATTACTACAGAAGGAGAAAAACACAAAATGGAGACACAGCCCGACCCGCTTTCAAACCAAACTAAATTTACACAGCATTCAGTAAAAGGGGCCTCAAAACGCCCCATTCAAGGGGTTGCTCAGTCATTAAAACCTGCTTTACACCATTCTCTGCATCTCCAATTACACTTAATTAAGGTTTCATCATCACAGAGAAATCAGATGGTGACAAAAATTGAAGAGTCTGAAGCAGCTATTTAAAGTCAGAGGATTTCATAGAGAGAAGCTATATAAAAAAAATTACTACAATAAGTCACAATATGCAACAGTTTGATTTGCAAGAGAGAGCGGGACTTTACAGGAAGGTTAAATCAAGTACAGCCGAGTTGCTCTAATTTATCTATCTGGGCTTTTAACCTCAGGATGTCTGGATTTAGAAATGTTGGCAGCTTTTGGGAAATGACTGCAGTTTTAGCAATGCTTATAGCATTAACCAAGCTAATGCCAATATACAACAGTAGAGGCAAATTCCAAATGTCAACGTTGTGAATAAGAGCCGTTTTGAGGGAACCATCAACGCTCACATGCAGAATCGGTCATCTCAGCTTCACAGTTGTTACAGAGAAATCAGAAAAAAGGACAATTTCTGTAGTGGTAAATCAAAGCTCTTCTAAAAAAACTGAAAACTACCAACTAGTGACTTTATAATTATATTTGTAAAAGCATATATTTTAGTTTACGTTTCCTGAAGGAACTTTATGGCAAACAATCAATCAATGGTTTGGAAAAGGTTCTGTCTGAGCTGTCAAAGCCAGAGATGAATCCAGAGGAGGGTAAAAGAAGGAGGGAGGGATGAAACTGGTGGAAGAATGTGGAGATACAGACCCAAGATACCGTCACAGTGCTACAAAGAGAGGTTTTCACCTGGCTAAAATGACCCCGCAGGGTGGTATCCATCACAGCCACATGGAAAGAGAGGTGGCTGAATTCAAAAAGGCTTTGGGAGGCTGGTCGTTCTGCAGGGAGCTGGGGTCTCATTCATATTACATGCAGGAGCTTGTTTGAAGGCTTGAGTGGAGGAGCAGCTTGGCTTCACCCTCCAGACCTCTGGGGCTCAACTGTCTCTCCGTCAGACACACAAACAACCAGCTACCACTGTGATTTTTGTGTGACAGTGAGTGTTTCTAAAGGAGATCATAAAACCCGCTTTCAAACTGAAACAACGTGGTTGGTTTTTATCCTCCATTAATGTCCAGAGAAGCACCGCAGCACAGCGAGAGAAGGAGAAACCCTTTCGCCTTTGGAAAAATCTCGTTATGGCCTGAGTCAGAGCACTAAGTGAACACACCTGGGCGAAGATCAAACGCTCTGAGTGAGAGACCAGCGCGGTAATAAATCTTCGTCCTGGCTCCACCGTGACGCTGATGAGTGGAGCACAGACCGCAGCACGGATGGAGCACCGTGACTCATGCTGCAGGACAGCGCTGGGGGGGTGGGTGATATGGGGGGGATAGCATCTGCTGGTGGCTGCATTTTATGTTAGTTTGTTTGATCACGCGACCCTCCGGCTGTGTCATCTGCAGGGTTCCTGCAGGTCTGTGACGACTAGCTGGTCATAGAAACCTTGTCGCGTTTGAACGTCCCGTTAATGACAAGGACATTCCATCTCGCATACGGTGCCCAGCCTCACTGAACAGAAAACAACGAGGCAGGGATGGCTGTCTGCCAGAGCAGCTGACACACAAAAAAAAAAAGGCAACCCTGCCAAAAAAGCTGCATAGTTAGACTGGCTCCTAAATCCCATTCAACATTAGTCATTCTACTGAAAAAAATGCAGCAAGGCCTCATCAGGGATCAGGATGTGTCTCAGCCGCTTAATTTTGATAGCGATGACAAATTAGATGTCTGGAGTTGCAATGTGCAAACGTCACAGGAACTGCTTAAATTGTAGCCAGACTGTTAAAAAATACCACAAAGCAAAGCTGCTCAGTCCGAAGCAAAAAGTGGAGGGGAATCAGACCGTTCAGGGCCTGGATGGGTGTTTGCATCAGAACACCCATGCTGCTAACCTTACGCTCTGCAGATGTGTTCACACGTTGTGTCTCATGTTTACTTGTAACAGACCAGCACCATGTAGCTCATAAATGGGATATTGATGTCAAAGAGTGCAGGATTTTCTTTTTAACAAACAAAAAGACTTAAAAGGCGTAGCTTCTTTTAACCCCCTTACTCTGATACACCCCAAATAAAATCCAGCACATCCAGACGCCATCGGATTAATAGACCTGTGTGGAATGTGATGATGCTCCGAGTGGCTGAAAACTAATGCTAAACCTGGAGACGCCATCCCCACAATTCAGCATGGTGGTGGCAGCGGCATGCAGGACACCAGACCTAAACATAAAGCTGCTGCTACTTTTAAAAGCACAACAGCTGAACAGGTCAGGTGTGTAATGTTTGCAGAAAGATACTCTGAAAAAGAGTGTGAGCCGTCCAATGACACCTTTTGACACTTTGTCAACCACTCCCACTAGTTTCACACAAGCAGTTACCATTTACAGGCCATAGTAGCATGAGGCGGTCAGGAGCATTTTAGAAATATTGGTGAGACCAATGATTCCCATGGCTGGATTCGATGTAGGAGGGATTAACCATGACATAAACACATCGGCGTTTGGGAACAGAGGGACTGAAAGTGATTGAAGAGCTTCCCAAGGAGCAAAACGTCCCTTATGTCTGCCTCATCGGTGCAGTCTGCTTCCTGGTTGCTAACTTAACAGTCTTGCCTCGAGCGACATCACTCAGAGCCCCTTGTGAGATAAGGAGTTATTGGGTGAAGAGACTGCCGGCGGTGGAGGGGGGGGGAGTAAAACAGTTGGGAGGTGGTTTGAAGTTAGTAAAGCAAAGGTGAGACTAGCAGGGGCAAGTGGAACAGGTTTGAGCTGTGCTTTCTGTTTTCATTCAGCTGTCTAGACTAGAGGGTGAGTGTAACGGCAGCGGATGGTGAAACTTAACTCGGCTGTGGGTTATTACTGTGGCAGTTCCACTGGAGGACTGCGGCCAACTAATCTCACAAGTCACTAACATGCCAGGATCACCAGATATTACCCCGAAGGCTAATAACTTGGTGACAAATGGAAAAGGGAAGCGTTTCAAACAGCGGTTCTCTCTTTCTCCAGATTCAGCCGTGTTTGCAACATGCATAATTGATCATTTGTGGTGGCTGGGCTTAATGCGCCGTGGATGTGCAGCGCGGCGGCCCGGCGGGACTGATGACACGCCTTTGATATCCTGTTTATCTGCCGTCTGGGCGATTGTGTGTGTGTGTGTGTGTGTGTGTGTGTGTGGAGGGGGGTGGAGTGCGTGAATGAGTGCATGAGGGGGCACAGGGTGCTGCTCCTGTTGGTTCTCCTGCTGATAACTTTCTCCATTTCTATCTTCATTAATCACCGTTCCCACATGAAGGAGCCTTTCGAATGCAAACGCGTTCGCTCTGCCTACATGCAGCGCCCGCATCCTGGCAGTCTCCCACAGGGCCTGTGCAGTACATTTCCCTACGCTGCCTGGCTCCGATTTGCACACCAACCTGCTCCCATGGAGACCAGACAGTGGACAGCTAATCTACTCATCAACACGTCGATTAATTAATACAGAGGCTCATTACTCGGTCTCATGGAAAACAACCGAAGAGAGCTGGTCGCATGCGTTTCTCCTCCACCAATCAGTCTTGTTGGGGCTCGTAGCTCATTACACGGAGCTGCTGATTTCACTTGTTATCAGCCTGGTTTTCCTTAGAAGCAACAAACTGGTCTGGTGCCCCGAGGGGAGGAAAGGCAGCGTGAGGCGAACATGCAAACAAGCTGTCAGTCTGGGACACTTTTAAAGCCTGGAGGAGGACTGGGAGGGGCTTGGCAGGTTTGTTTAGTCTGTGTGACTGTTGGCAGACCTGGCGGAGGCTCCTGTGTGCTGACAGAGCCATCTCAGCTGCTCAGAAGTAAACTCTCTTCAGTCTAGAAGTGGGTCTCCATGATTGGGCTCTGACATCTTTGAAATCCTGTACGATAGGTTTCAGCCACAATCATATCTGCATCCATTATGAAAAATCTGCAACTAATAATACTTTCTCCAAAACTAAAACTACTAGTAAATCTAAATCTGCACTTCATTGATTGATTTCAGTTGACTCCAGTTGGACAATTGGTCGACTCAAAGTAAACTGAAACAATCTTCAATCACTGAAATCTCCCCTGGATTTGCTCTAAATTGGTCATTCAGGATTTCTTTCATTTAGTTTAGATTAAAGAAACATAAGACAAACATGTTTTTTGGTGCACTTTTTTGAGTTTAGGTGACAATAAAAAAAAAAAAAAAAAAAAGCACTGACATTGTAACAATTATTCTGGATTCATTTACTGCCTTGGAAACCAAAAAAAATTGAGCACAAATTACTTTAATAGTGTTTTTAAAAAGAAATAAAAAATCTAAACTCATCAGTGGACATTGGCCACATTGCGCCTGAGTTTTAAAGCGTCCTTATAGTGGGACACAGCTACAGCTAGCTGGTTTTAGCAGCAAGTTTTCATCTCCATGGGCGGCAAATCAAATCATTTGAGTGTTTACAAATGCTGCGTTCACTGATCAGAAAACAATCGTTTCTTTCTATTATGAACCAGCTGATAAAGCTGATAACCAAACATTTTCACCTACATCGGGGATTAACAGACTCTACCTCATACTTCGTAAACGGATTAAAGAGTTAGGGGCTTAGAATCACAACCTTTCTTTTTGTAGAGATAAAAAAATAAAAAATAAAAAAAAAAAAAAAAAGAATAGAACTACGTCCTGCTGCAACCCAGGTGTGAGACGATCTACCAGGAAGGCATAGCTTCATTTCATCTAATGTTAAGACTGCGAGTCTCTGCATTATTAATCCATACAAAGACATGAACTTTGGCCCCTGGACACACTGGAACCTAAAACCACAGAATATTCTTTTTGATTTAAGACAAAGATGCAGAAGTAATGACTCTGGCATCCTGCCAGGGAGCTGCAGTCCAATTATAGCTCTGGAATACTGGTGCTGACCTGATGGTGACACGCTGAAGGGGCTCAGCTCCTCCAGCCTGGAGGGGCCCCGCTCATCCTTTACAACAGGCGGAATGGTTATACACACCAACCTTAACAAACCCTAACCAGGAAACTACAGCAGGTTCATATAGAGGGAAATTTTTCTGTACAAACTCCACTATGAGGGTCTAAAGGCCTGTGTGTGTGTTACGCTGAATGAAAGCAAATGGCCAACTGGTCAGAGGTTCAGCTCGTGTCCAGCAAGGGTTAAATTTCAGCATGAGGGAAGACAAGAGCTGGGCCCCAATTCCCCGCAGTCAGAAGCACATGGGTGAGGCCTGTGGCATGGGGGACCACCGCAGTGAGGAGTCGTTTATGACTGAATAACATCCAGCCGGATCTGTGGTGGCTTAACCCAAACTCTTTCCCTTTCTTCTAACATTTCTCCCTTTTTCTCTCCTGCCATCTCCATATGTCGACATTTCTCTCCTCCTCTCTCCTTCCCTGTCCATTGCGTGCCATCCGTACCTTGCCACAATTCATCAAGGCTGCAGACCCGATCAATAACCGCTGGCCTTTCCTTCCACCCGCCTCATAGATGCACACAAGTGGTCTTATTGCTGATGTAACGATCGACTTATCGGGTCATTTGACCGCCTACTTTGTTACTGCTGGCTGATTGGAGCCTGGGGGGCATTCAGAGATACGAAGTGGGCTAGGGAGGAGGAAGGCGAGCGAAGGATTGCAAACCAAGTGTAGAAAGACCATGGGGGTATGATTTAAAATCTGAGGCGTCATTGCATCTAGAGTAAGGTTAATGAACACACATGTTGCTGCACAGCAACTAAAATGAAGCTCCGAAACGTATACTGTTCATCAGGATTATCATGCAGTCCGGATCTCATGGTGCCTAATTAGCATGTTTGCTAAAATCCAATCAGATGGGAGGACCAGACAGACGGACAGACAGACAAGAGCAGACTGCCCGGGAGCCAGCCAAAGATTACAGCTGCACTGCTCTGTGGTAATGAAGTCACTGGTTTCCAAATAGCAAACAGAGGAAGCCAGAGAGAGATGCAGCTGTCTGCCGTCTGTGCCGCAGCCTCTGTGTCAGCCCGGCCAGGGGGGGGGGAGTCAGACAGAGCGAAGGCTGTTCCCTCCGTCTGATTCCTCTGACTCTGGGCCAGCTAGACGCTGCAGAGTAGGGCCGGGGCAAATAGGCAACACATGTCAGGGGGTTTGTGCTTGCAAGGCGTAAATGTGGGAGGTTTATTATTCTTTTTACCTAAGGGTAAAAAAAAACCTGACTAGTATAATCGTGTGAAATGTGCTTTTAGATGTTTGGCAATGCTTGGCTAAAACGAGGATAACTGATGCAACAGAGCTGAGAAAAAGTAATCATGAAATCTGAATTTGTTGTGTTACTTCCTGTCTTTGGAAAACAAATAAAGGAAAGGGAAAAAAAACAAAACAAAAACAAAACCCATGACGCCACTTGATGTCTGACTGTTGAGTACGAGCGACCGTCACAGACTGGTGTGGGCAAAATGAGACCATTGTTAGTGGAGTACCAAAATAATCTGTTTAATAAGGCTCGGTCTCGCTGCTGCTGTCTGTCCGTGGCGTCCGTCAAGCAAATTCTATTTACACAGCAGGGATCTGCAGACAGGGCAGCCGGGCCTGCAGGCACAAGGCGCCATTTACGGAGCGCAGGTCCTGGAGCTTTTTAATGCGTCTACTTAAACCAAACACTCCCAACAGGATATGGGACTTTCTAGCCATTTGAGAGAGAAAGAAAAAAACAACTTCCAGAGAGCGGTTTCTGCCTGCGTCCCATGTCATCGCCCTCTGGTAAGAGCCGAACCGCTACTAAAAGCTCACATTGACGCCGTGTGTCAATAAGGGGGGGGAGGGTCCATGTTTAAGGTTAGAACCAACACAGGAAGATGCCAGACATTTTTTTAAGCATGCGTGGCTGTACAGCCGACCTTCAGCAAACGTCCACTGGGATGTGGAAAAACCGAGTCACTCAGCGGGTGAAGTGGAGGCGGCTGGACACCAAGAGTCTGGAGGATGTTCAGGGGGTGAGAGACATGTCCTCCTGGCTTCCTCTACGCGCACATATGAACTCATTTACGCACAAGGTCGGGCTGTACTTGGAGGGGAAGTGCTCTGCTGTGAGAAAGTGAAGCGGGACGCTACTGGGTCACCTTGTTCTCTAACTATTGACCTTTTCTACACTCACACATCCGCTCTCAGGCGAACAGGGGGGCGGCAGAGGCAGGAGTCATCAAACATCACCTGCTTCCTGGAGGACCTTCATGGAGGGATCTCTCCAGGAACACCTTCCATTGTCTCTTCGCATTTCTCGGAATACAGATGTGCGTTCAAAGCCGAAGTCAAATTCAGCTTCAAACAGCAACAATGAAAAACGTAGACAAATTGAATCCTGGGATAAATTCTGGGTTGCTTTGGATCATTACCCAAACACCCAATAAAGGTCTATTCAGGGTTTCTAGTAGTAAGATCAGCGTTAATAACGTATTAAATCACAGGATTTTAAATTAAAAACTCATGATGCCATGTGTTCTAAAAGGGTCACCAGGAAACCAGCCCAAACCATTACAGGTCCACTACTGTGCTCAGCAGTGGGTATTAGGGGCTTTTTCACACACTCAACTGCTGTTTAACGTCATACCCACTTAGAGTGGGTGTCTTTAAAAAGCTTAGCCTTTGTCTTGGATTTGTTAAAAAGTGTGGAATGGCCCTTTCAGAGACACCAGCTTTCTCAAAAAAAGCTAGTTTTTGAAAGTAACATGCGTCATTTGTCAGTTTTATTATGAAACTTAAAGAAGGGAAAAAAAAGCTTGATTAATCAGATTTAGCAGGGGACAAAAAAATATATCAGAGATTAGATTTTTAAGCCATTTTGCAAAACCCCACCAGATTTTTATTTTTTATTTTCTTGGTACCTTGTAGGGAGTTCCCAGTGCCAAAGGAAGAGACACCTACAGCAACACGGGTCCTACATCATTTCATTTTTTGGCAAATGTAATAGAACAGATAATATTTAGGATCAGCGGACCAACATGGTGAGAAAATACTTCTTTTTAAGTTTTTTTTTTTTTTAAAACACAAATTTACCAGGAGCACAAACAGATTATTCTGTGGGTTTCTAAGAAACTAAGGTTTGCAAAGGGCATCTTTAGGCAAAGCGTCGTCACCAGCAGCGCTGACGTTAAGAGAAAGCGAGTGGAAATCACCTCAGACAGAAGACAGCACCTCAAACTGTGGTGAGACGGAGGCTCCAGAGCGCCTGACAGAGTGTGAGACAGAGAGACTAAAAATGTGTCACACCGGCCTCCAATTATCTGCTTTTTACACACACACACACACGTACGTAGAGAAAGAGCGTCTGACACAAAAAAAAAAGAGATGATGGGATTTATAATCTAACATGACATACAGATGCTTTGGTCGCCTGAATCCATTGTTGTTCTCTCCGTCTTTTTTTTTTTTTTTTTTCCCCCGCTGTGGTAATAAAACGTATTTTTCCCTTCAGAGAAGTTAACGTCTAAAACCTCAAGACTTGCAGATTTGGGAAGGGGAGGGACAGGAATGCGGTTAGGATGCGAGGAGAGACAGCAGACAGCGTTTTCCGCGTGCTCCGATCTAACCAGACACGGAAGAGGAAAATCATTTCATCCACAAACATTAGCGCGTTTGTCTCTTTAATCTAGTTATGCGTATAAAGCAGCAGCTGTGTCAGGAAAGGTGACAAATAAACCATGTTGTTGAGGGTTGTTGGTTTTGTTTTGACTCTAAGGGGGGGAAAAAATATTCTGCATTTATGCATCAAAGGGGTGAACAAACCACAGAAACAGACAAAAACATCCAGAAACAATATGAGATGGGGGGGGTCCCACTGCGGTCAAAGGCAGGTCAGGAGACATAAACCACATCATGGCAGAGAGAGAAAATCTACAGCTTTTCCCTCAGCGACTGTTGACTTTTTTATAGACTTACCGGCCTTGTGGCTTTGATCACATATTGACATGTTGTGGCTTTTGTTATTTTTCACCCCGCAGCAAATAGACAGAAAACAGGAAGACTAACAGGCAATTCAGAGCCTCACAGATGAGCTGAAGAAATTAAATGAAGCAATTCCAATTTCAGTTTGGCCTCCAGGTGAAGTGGTGGAAAGCACCCAAAAAAAAAAAAAAATCATCCCCCAGATTGCTTAACAAAAATAAATTGGATTAAACAGAACCGATGTAAATGTGTGGTAGAAATAAGAGACTATTACCAATCATCCTCACTGACCTCCAGGTGACCCCCCCCCCACCCTACAAAAGGGAAAAATGATGCACTTCCTACTCTGTCAGCTGTGACCAGCTGGACTAACTTAGGTCTGATCCGCCCCGGTGAGGCAGATGTCACCACCTGTCCCAGGACTCAGACACACTCTGGGTCAACGCCAGTTTAAAAAAACAAACAAAAAAAAAGACACCCGACCATAAGGCAGTCTGCTTCAGGCTAATAAACAAGCCACATATAGGTCACACTGGAACCAACCGGAAACATTAAACAAACAACAAAAACACTATTCCATCGTTATCATTAAAGACAATAAGATAAGTAGGATTAATGACCAGAACCTGGTCGTTTTTATCTGGACAAACCGGTCCGAAATTTAATGAACCAATGTTTTTTTGGTCAGTGCTCAGATCCAAAAATCAATTTTTATCTAATCAATCCAATCAATATAACTGAAGAAATCTTTAGTACAGAGTAAAGATCCAATGTGACTATACTAATTCTAGTACTACTCAGTGCTTTATCACTATCGCTTATAACTAAGTCCTTACAAATAACACAAGATGGCATCTTAAAGGAAAATATACTTTCTACAGCATGTGGCAACACTGCTTACTCCAGCTGCAGCAAAGTGAGAGTAATATTCCTAGCAGATAACAGGAAGGACAAACACAAAACAACAAAGTACCGGTATATCTGCAGGTTTTCTTCTGTTAGTTCTTAAATAGAAATCAAAGTCGGCAGGTCAGACTCAGGCGAGAGTCTGGGGTTGACCACACAATTAATCTTAGTTATTAGCGTTGTGATGGAGATTTCAGATGATGCAATACAAGACGATGCCACACAAAAAAAAGAGGGCAACTTACTTTTTCGAGGGCACTCTTCAGCTGATAGTGAAACTTCTCTTTGACCTCGTCCAGCAGCTGCTTGAGTCTAGGCTCCTCAGGGGTCCCCTGGTACTTCCTGGCAAGCTGCAGGTAGCAAGGCCACTTGGCTGAATCAAAGCCCCAGTGGCAGGTCCTCTTATCAGGTGACTTGTGTGAATGCATGACAAACTTCTGTGGCGAAAAGAGCAGCTGGCATTCAACGCACTGGATGCACGGGGCCTCAGGCTGGGTGTAGAACTGCGGCACGAAGAGCCCCAGACATTTTCCCAGACACTGGTGCTCCACCTGGAAGCTGGCTTCGCACTCCTTTAGCAGGCCCTGGGCCAACAGCTTGCCACTGGGGTCGGTGGGCAGCGCAGCGCCAGGACGCAGGAGGGCATTGCAGAGCCGCTGAGCGTCCGTCAGCGTGATGAGGCCGCAGGATGGTGCGTTAAAGGGCAGGATGCCCAGTACCTTGAGAATGTGCAGCTGCTCAGCGTCGCAGCGAGAGCAGTAGACGTAGAGCTCGTCGCATACGGTATTAATCTGCTGGAGCGAGAAGTCTCGCAGCACAGAGTTCAGGACCTGAGGCAGGCAGAGCCGCTTCTCGCCGCCGACGACAAAGCAGGAGATGGACTCTCCTTCCAACAGGGAGTGGGTGAGTTCATTGGAGCTGTCGCAGGGAACCAGAAGGGGTCCCCCTCCCAGAACAGGCGGGGAAGGCAGGGGGGGCATTCCAGCGGGAGATTGCTCGTGGCCTGTACGGGCTGAGAACGCAGCGGGGCCCCCGAGGGAGCTCTGGCTGCTGAGGGTGAACTGGGCCAGAGTGTGTTTGAGACCGGGACTCAGGTCTAGAGCTTTAGCCGAGCCCACGATGTGCGGTTCACTCCGGCTGTCCGCGTCCAGCTCAACCTCGCGGCTCCGATCTTCCGTCTGCTCCTTCTTCACCTTGGCGGATTTCGGGAAGGAGTCCAATCCCCGCCTCTTCAGGTTGATCTCCGCTATCACTCGCTTCTTGATGGGCGCATCCTCCATCCGCTCCCTGTACAGCCTCTTCCAGTTGCCTTTAAATGAGGTCAAGTCTTTAAAAGGGGTTTTCAAACTGGTCTGGGTGCTGGCCATTTCCAAGTACGGGATTTATCGTCCTCCGCTTTTGCTTCTGTTTTCTGTTTCTTCTTTTCCTTTTTTTTCCCCCCTCAAGTCTTTTCTAAATAACACAAGTCTTCCGGTAGCTGGAAACATGCATGATGGTTCCGTAAGTTCAAAAGGTTCTGATCTGCAGTCTGTAAACACAGAGAAGAAATAAAAAAATTAAAAAAAAGGGAATTCAGAAATCAGAAGACTTTTCAAACTATGCAGAACCTTGCAAAGTTTCATATTCCTGTGACCTTGTACGTTACAACCACAAACTTAAATGTCGATTTTAGCTTTTGGTCCAGGATTACCCAAGTACCATCTGTCTTTCCATTATTTCTAATAAGCTTCCCTGTCTGAGGGGAAGAGTAAGGCCTGCCAAATGCAAGACGCTGCCACCACCACTTATTTTACCAAACCTACACCAGCTTCAATGTAAAGCTGTAATAATACTAGCGTCTCTAATTAGGCAGCTTCTGAAGGTTTAATTTAGGGCTATCAGAGTTACGAAGGGTTGAATAGATATCCCAGGCACATTTTTTTAGATTTCCATTCATAGAAGTATTTAAAAACCACACATCACTTTCCTTTCACATCACAGTTAGAGAACTATGTGTTTGCCTCCGACATCCAGTTCTAATAAATACACCGAGGGTTTGTGGATGTCAAATTTAACACACTAAGAAGTTTTAACAGTCATTTTTCTCATCCAAACCACTGCACATTTTGTTCCTGACTCTCATTAAAAACTCTTACAGAGCATGAAACATCCAGAAAGAGTGTAATATTTTATGCTTCCCCTGCTTTGGGCTGCAGAGGGCAGAGGCTGCCAGCATGATCCACTGAACCAAATGGCCATTAACCCACTTCACACAAACACAGGATGAAAAAACAAAAATTTACATCAAGCAGTCCACCAAAGGGTTTTAAAACAGGAGTTTTTAAGCACAAAGTGAGAATTTTAACAAACCAGTTTACCAAGACTTGGCAGGGTGAGATCCTCCATGGCCCTGCCCCCTTTAGCTCATTACATTGTTAATGGGGAGGGCTGACTCACAATGGCTGAGAAAAAAAAAACAAAAAAATCTCATTTTGCAAATGAAAGCGTCCCTTCCCGTGCATTCACACTTTGCCATCCCTTCACTATTTAAACTGTGGCAACACTAAAAAAGACAGGGCATTAGAACTTCAATGGTTTTCTCCAAGTCACTAGTGACACGGATCTGTTTATTTTCCCTCAGGTTAAGGGTTTGCATTTTTGTGGACGTTTTAATTTGTATCCGGAAAAAATCAACTTGGAGCCACCTTCTGGGGGCTCCTTTGATGACAGCGACGCTGGTATTCGATCAGACGCTTTAAGTAGGTGCTTGACTGAAGGGCTTTAAATGAATCTGTTCGAATCAGAGCTGGAAAAAGGGGCGCTCTTTATCTAATGAGGTCAAGAGGCCTGGAGAAGCTTTTAAAAAAATTTTTTTCAAGTCTTAATACATTTTAGAAATGTTTTTTAATCACCAGAAGCTGTATTTCAACAGAAGTGTTCCACATTTCTGTTCATGAGGAACCCACAAATGTCTTAAAAATTTGCATTTTGATTTTTAAAAACTAAAACACACAAAAAAAACTAATATATGCTTCTTTAAGATCTTATTTTCATTCATTAAAAGTATTTTTGTCCAGGTTTAACCTGTCTCTTTGTTATACTTTACAAGCCGCAAACCCTAATTTTCTAATGAAGCAAAGTCAAAAATACATTTTCAAAATGTCAATTTTTATTCTTTACTTTTTACCCAAAATGCAACCAAAAGAACTGCATTTTTTTAACATACAGAATAAATGTCAAGTTAGAAACCAGAGAGACTTTTACAATCAAAAATCACTAAATGTATTTTTATAGATTGATCAGATCTCAGTTCAATCTGTCCACATTTTTTTTTTTAAATGTGGAGAAACGTTCAAAAGCGTTTGAGAGGGTAAATCCTTGGGTTTTCATCTACTGAATGTAACCAGCTCCAGTACCAAGGTGTCCTTCAGGTCTCAGATGTGTCCCTGCTCTAAAGCGCAGATTTGATTCAGGTGTGTTCAACGTGGGGGCGCCTCTAAACCATCCAACACATAGACACCACTGGAAACAAAGTTTAAACGGTATTTTAGATCGACTGTCATTAATGTAAAATAATCCTTCCCAACTTTGAGCTTCTAGAGGACATTGTAAATGGAATCCATCGGAGATTATGGACAAATTTAAACAAGAAACCTTATAATCGCCTTTTATACCAAGTTAAAAAAAAGGGAACAATTAATTTTAATGCAGCGAAAGAGCAGCAGCACCCCCTCCCTTCTTCTGCGAATCTGATTCAAACTTCAACCTTTTGGTTCATCAGACACAAAATCGCCTGAAAAGCTTCAATAAATAAAAATGTGGATCTGGTTCAGGGAAAAAAAAAAAAAAGAATCCCTCACAGAAACGTAAACTTCATATCCTAAATATCACTCCCTCCACTTCTAGTATCAGTTTTTGCTGCAAGGACACCGCGTAATGCCCTCCTCCTCCTCCTCCTGGTATGCAGACAGTGCTGATAATGACATTCACTGTCTGCTACAGTCTGCTCTGCCACACGCCGATCTTCTGAGGGCACTGCTCGGGTTTCCGACCGCGGCGTTTATCGGACAGCGCTGCGGTCGGAAATCAAACTGTAAATATTCCACATTTTAAGTGTGAAATCGGTTAAAGAAACGGAAAGGCGAAGGAGCAAAAATACAGTTTGACTTATTTTTAAAAAAAGAATAAAAAGCAGGGAGAAATACATGAGCAAAAAAAAAATTATCCTGAGCCCAGTCCGATATGGGAATGAGTGAAAATCCCGGTGCTCTCAGCAGGAGCTCAGACACAGACAGGCTGAATTAAACTGGATGTACTCGGAGCTGAATGACCAGCTCCATCGACTGGCACACACCACGGTGTCCGCTTCGACAGACTCACACACGGAGGTTTTCAATTTGGACGAGCCTCCCCGGCATAGTAACCGATTATCAGGCTAACCCACCCCCGATACGGCAGGCTAAAGGAGATTAGCTTCACCCTCTCTCCGTTGTTCAACCGTAATTCACAAAACTGTAATCCGCTACGACGCAACTTCGCTTCTATAACCGATCTGTTTTAAAACTCTATTTCCATTTATTTTTTTTATTACGGTTATTAACAGTAAGCGACACTTGCCTGAACGACGTCCGCGTCGTCCTCTCCTCTCCCTTCGGGGTCCTTCTCAGCACTGGAAAAGCCTGGCGGACCGTCAACAAGATGCAGATAGAGGCTCCACTACAGCCCCGTAACGTCACACTGCACACGGGCTGAGAGGCGGAGACGTCACCCGGCTGACGGAAACTATGCGGGGGTGTCTCTCGTCTGTCTGTCTGTCTGTCTGTCTGGCACGGTCTGGGTCTCTGGGCTTCCCCCCCCCCTCCAGCTGTGTTGAGCAAATGACGATCATCAGAGGCGCTTCCAGAAAGTCTTTGCTATACATAAACCTTTATAATCTGCCTATTTATCTTTTTTTAATGTTATTTTATCTAACATGTTTACACATGAAACAGACCGAGATTTACACATGAACTGCTTATAAAATTATGCCAATACACAAATTAAAATGTTCAAAATGACTGTAAGGCTAGGCAAGTTTATTTGTATAGCATAATCCAATACAAGGACAATTCAAAGTGCTTTACATGAATTAAACAATAAAATAAGAGGAAAATAAAAGCAGAATGAAAGCAAATGAAGATAAAAAACACGATAAAAGCAGGAAGTAAAACAAATAAAACAGTTGGACCACAAACTTAAGCTAATAATACTTCACTTAACAGTTTAACTCCTACAGTCTAAACTGGGTTTTTAACTTAGTCTTAAAAGAACTCAGGCTTTCTGCTCTTTTACATACTTCTTGGAGTTTGTTCCAGATAAATGGAGCAAATGAACTAAATGCTGAATTTTCACTTTTGGTTCTAGTTCTGGGTGGACATGCAGGGGTATCCAACCCTGCACATCACATTTTAGATGCATCCCTGCTCCAATACAGGTGAATCAAATGACTGAATAATCACTTCAGCATTCAATTTGCCAAAGGCCTGGTATCCAGACATTTATTTGATTCAGCTGTGTTGCAGCAGGGATGCATCTAAAACCTGCAGGATAGTAAATATTGAGGACCAGTTGGTTGGAGACCCTTTATAGAGTAGGCTTGAACTACACTTGAGTGGGAGGTTGATACACTGACAATAAATCTGCTATGTATTGAGGTGCTGATCCATTTAGCTGCAGCTGTCTAACTTTTTAGGCAAACCTGCGAAGATACTTTTGCAGTAATTAATTCTTCTTTTCGCCCATAATCTGTGATTTCTAGCTGTAGTAGCTAAAGCTGTGAGCTAACTCTGGATCTCTGCTCTTTTGGTCTGAAGATTATTACCTTAGTTTTGTTTTTATTCAGTTGGAGAAAATAATGGCACATCAACATATTGATCTGTTCTAAGCATCTAGCCAACGTTCTGATGGGTTCACCTGGTGATGCAGTGGATGTAATATATCCAACAGTATTTAAAAATAAAAAATAAAAAAGCTTGAAACGATTAGCTCGCTGAAGCTATAGGTTTATATAGTTTGTGTGCTGCAGCAATTATCAACGCTCATAGTAAGTATGATTATGATGGCCTGCATGTCCATTTATAGAGCATCCTGTGTTTAAAATAATGAAATATCTTAAATAACAACCTCTGACCTCTTGGTAAGTACATGTTCCTTGAACCTTCCCTGTTTTGAAATGGATCAGGTAATATACAAAAGTTAACGTGTCCCATTTGATCATTTAAAAGAAATACTTTTCTAAACGCCTTTAACTGCTCAGTCCTCATTCTGTGCTGTGTGGTTGTAAAATCATTCCTAGAGCCCAGGTATGATTTCTGAAGCAAATGTGTGGGCTGCAATCTAAAAACATTGATTTTATTTTAATCTATTCCAGTTTTATGGCCTTAGTGAGACCCATAAATGGTTTTATTTCCAACAGTTGATGTTTTCTTTTTTTTAAATGCCATTTACATCCTTAAAAATTCATGTATTTTAACATAATTTTATGTAAACCATTAACTAGAAAAATGTTTTATGATGGTGTTGAAAGCAGGATATATCAAACCCCCTTTAGCCTGATAGCCCTCTGCTACTAACAGCCCCTCAATAGAGGGTCACATTAGCACATTGGCTTCTTCTGTGTGGAATTTGTTTATTAAACAGCAGTGTTTAATCCATAATCTAAAAAAAGTAAAAAAGATTAGCTCAAGTGCAATTGTCACTGAAACGAAGTACCTTATGCAGTTTGTCAGAAGCATATCAGTGGGACACCGATTGCATGTTGGATTAGGGGCTCTGATCAGATGAGATTAAAAAACCTTCTGACAAACATGCATAAAACCATAACTGGTGGAAAACTTACAATACACATCAAGGTGAGCATAATATCCTCCATATAAGCCTAATCCTAGCACGGGAAGCTAGTTTGACAAAGGACAGCTATGTCGTCTGCAAAGTTTTGATACTGGGGTGAAGGGTCACTTTGCAGCTGAAACTGCAACAAAAGACGCTTCCGCAAAGTACTAACTTAGTAGAGCACACTTTAGGTTTTTATTTTTGAAAAAAAAAAGCAAAAATAATAAGGTTTAATTTAACTTTACTTGTACAGTCATGGACTACTTTTAAAATGTAAAATGGGAAAAAGGTTCCAGGTGTATGAATGTTTTTGCAAGTCTTTTGACATTGAAAACAAGCATAAAAATGAGGCTCACTTGTATTAAAAGTTATCCTGAATGTCAGAGACAATTTTTTAAAGTAACACCCTTTAGTTTTTTTGTCCCATTAAAAAATAAATATATTTAAGACATGATTTTACATTGTTCTAAAACTCACTTTAATTTCCATTTTACTACTTTCTTTCATTTTAAAACAAACTGTCAAACATTGTTTTTTTTGTACTTGTCCTTGGTTAGCATTTGTTGACTTCCCATCGAGTTCAGAGAAACAGGAGAGGACAAAAGAGGACACGCTCACTGGGTTAAAGGGAGTCTTTCTGTCCCAGAGCTCCCCCTCCCCCTCCCGTCATATGGACATGTCCTCCATGTGCGGTCAAAAGGTCACCCATGCTGTGTATTGTCATTTCAAAGATTAAATAAGTTAATAGAATCTATGTGAGAAGGAGACAGAAATACATTTTTATAATTATATCAGATAATTTTCTACTAAAGGAGGTAAAGACAACGTTGTACTCTGGAGACTGAATCAACCCTGTAATCTTAGAAGGTTATCGTCCTCCGTCGGCATGTGCCGGCGTTTTCTCAGCTGAGGTGCACCCTGGCTGGCTGGCTGACCCACAATCTGATGTCACACGTCTGTGAGAGGACCGGGCGGCTTGATAAAGCTTTGATAAACAACGCGGCCGTCCGGTCTGCCTTTTTTTTCACCGCAACCTCTATCTGCCTCACTCTCTGACAGCAAGGTCAGCAGTTGTATTATGAGAGCAGATGTGCATACACCCTGTCCACCCCCAGAGAACAACAAGAGGGACATTGATTTTCCTGTAATAACATCACTCTGTGTTCTGCAGGGAGTAAATTAATCTCATATGTGCAATAATGTGACCTGTGCTGATTGTTCATCGAGGGTTTAAATCAGAAAAAGGCTGAATGATGAGGAGGATGGAGGTGGGGAGCTGGGACCTGTAGACAAAGTGTGGCAGACTGGTGCATTCATAAGCCTCTCCATTAGCCGAGAGTCGTCCTAACTGTTATTGGACTTAGTACTAAGTGGACCCAGGAGGCA
Source organism: Jordanella pulchra (assembly GCA_034780135.1). Classification (NCBI taxonomy): domain Eukaryota; kingdom Metazoa; phylum Chordata; class Actinopteri; order Cyprinodontiformes; family Cyprinodontidae; genus Jordanella; species Jordanella pulchra. The sequence continues at coordinate 35,441 of JAUZNJ010036136.1, forward strand.
GAAACCCCTCTGGTCATTTTCATACATCTTGTCTGAGATCAATGGGAAATATTGAAATGCATCTTGGGTCATCCAGCGGATCTATGTGTGATTTGGAGGTAATGATGCTAGCTGAAGCAGCGGTCTGAGGTCACGCACCCTCACCGCAGAGGCGTCGGTGGGTTTAGGCTCAGTCAACAAGATGCTTCGGTTTGATCTTGCAGATGTGTGATCTGAAATCTCTGGCATTTAAAGTGTTGTCATCATGTAGCTCTTTAAATGCATCTGAGCGCAGTTTGAATTACCTCTTAACTTTGACTAGGACATTGAAATCCATCAGTATGTGTTGGTCTAATAGTCCATCTGCTGTAGGTCGGGTTCTACGTTGGATCTTTGGTTTATCACTGCCCTACTCTAAAATGTTTTGATCCACTGTATTTACCTCCATCTATCCTCCCATCAGCTCTGATTATTCTCCCTGAAAGAGAGGCAGCATGATGCTGCCACCACCGTGTTAGGCCACAGGACAAGTGTACTCAGGTTCATGTGATTTAAAGACACTTGCATAGTTCATGTGTGCTGTGTCGCTTTAATGGCTTATAGCAAAGTTTCCTAAAGTCTTGGTTCTGTGGATCTATTGTTTTAGGATTTTCCCTGCTGACACTTATCCGACTAAAATTAAAAGACAGTCTTAGGATTGTTTTAGGCTATGAGGTCTTAAGAGGACATAATGTATTCATAAAAGAAAATGCACTGGACACTGGACCCCGAGGACTAGGGTTATAGCACATTAAAAACAGGACTTTATCTGGCTTTCTTTCAATAAATGTTTTTCTCTTGTTTTTTTTCCTAAACTAATGTTCTTCTGCCCAGATGTTTGGTTTAAATAATCATGTCTTGGTTGGTTTTCAGGATTAACATATTGTTTTAAAGTTCAAACTCTGTCAGATGCTCTGGGTGAGCAATGTACCCACAAAACCACTTGATGAGCAGCACTGGTTTGTTTTTTTTTTTGAGCTTTTTACGGCACTAGTGGCTCGTTTTTCTGACAGTAGGCTGACAGGAAAGGGGGGAT